>JAOSBN010058811.1:0-13985 GCA_027563595.1 Erythroxylum suave | reverse complement strand
CCCCAAAGATCAGAATGAATATAATCCAAAGTACCTTTAGTTTTGTGGACAGCTGGAGAACTGAAACTGACTCGTTTCTGCTTCCCAAAGATACAATGTTCACAAAAGTCCATCTTACCAATACTTTGACCACAAAGTAGGCCTCTCTTGCTTAACGACATTAAGCCTTTCTCACCCATGTGTTCCAAACGCATATGCCACAATTTGGTAATATCACCATCAGTAGAAACTGTCGCAGCATCTCTTACTGTAGATCTCTGTAAAACATACAAACTACCAGACCTGCAAGCTTTCATCAATACAAGAGCGCCTTTAAAAAATTTCAAAATTCCACCTTCAGCTGAGAACTTGCACCCTTGAGAATTGAGAGTGCCCAAAGAGATAATATTTTTCTTCAAATCAGGAACGTGTCTAACTTCAGTGAGTGTTTTAATAATACCATCATACATCTTGATCCGGACTGTACCTTTACCAACAACTTTACAGGTAGCATTATTACCCATCAAAACAATTCCACCATCCAATGACTCATAAGTGGAAAAACATTCCCTGTCGGGACTCATGTGGTAAGAACAACCATAATCTAAAATTCACTCCTTATTAGACCTGACTTTATCTTTTGTAGCTACAAAGATAATTCTCTCATTCTTATCTACCGCTACACTAGCTTCGGCGATGTTGCTGTTATTCTGCTCAATTTTATTTTTCTCCTTATATTTCAATTTATAGCAGTCAAGCTTTATATGCCCTTTTTTTTGCAATAATTACAAATTTTATTTCTATGTCTGGATTTTGACCTGCCTTTGGATCTACTTCTTTCAAAATCTCTATTTTCATATCTACCCCTTACAAATAGTCCCTCTACCTGACTTCCATTAGTCTCTCCAGTGATGTCCTTATCAATCTGCTTTTTTGACTTTAATGCAAACTTAATACTATTATATGAGACTGACTCTTTCCCATAAATCATAGTATCACAAAAATATTTAAAGGACTGGGGAAGGGAACATAACAACAATATGACTTGATCTTCATCCTCAATTTTTACATCTACATTCTTCAAATTCAAAATAAGATAATCAAATTTATCCAAATGTGAAAGAATAGATGTACCTTCTGTCATCCTCAACATATACAACTTTTATTTCAAATAAAGCCGATTTTCCACCGTCTTCTTCATGTACACGACCTTCAACTTGTCCTACATACCTTTAGTTGTGCTTTCACCAGCAACCCCCTGCAAAACCTCATCGAAGAAATTCAATATGATGGCTGATCTAGCCTTTTTATCTAAATCTGAGAATTGATCTAATGCCACATCTACTGGCTTTTTCTTCACTCCATCAAGTGCAATCCCACATCTATTTTGTATTAAAATGGCCTGCATCTTGAGCTGCCATATACCAAAGTTAATACTCCGGTCAAACTTTTCAATAAAGGTCTTCGTTATCGTCATAATGGTTAAAAAATTGATATTCCGACTATTTTTTGACAAGTGAGCCCCGCAAGTGAAACCAGGATAGGGGCCCCACAAAAGCTCTGAACGTGGGCCCCACAGGCAAAGTTGGGACGTGGGCCCAACACGTGAAACTGGACAACTGGCCCCACAAAAAATACAGACGCGGGGCCTATAGACAAAGTCGGGACGTGGGCTCCACAAGCAAAACTGAACTCCGTTTACAAAATCAAGGCAATGGGCCCTGCTTGGACTCACAATAAAATCTAAATTACTTTCTGATGTGGACAATCCACTTAGTGGCAACCACGGAGCGTACGGTAAGTTAGACCAACAAGAGAAGCTCTGATACCAGTTTGTTAAGGAAAGATGCCCTCAGATCGGATACCGGTTGAATTTAATAGCTCGAAAAATAGTAAAGAAAATAAATATAGGCAAAATAAAATGGGACAGAATACAAAGATTTACGTGGTTCGGTCAATATGACCTACGTCCACGGCCGGAGGATGAGCAATTTTACTAATATTTGGAGAACATACAACAAAAAACTTTTACAAAATTTTTCAACAAGAGAAAATTGAAAGAAGAATGAAGGCTATTATTTTTAGTGCTTTTTTTGTGTGTTTAGAGCTTCTGTAAACTTCTCCTTTTATCGAGAAAAATCTCAAGCTTCCATCAATTTCTCCACCAATCTTCAATAAATGTCAAACAAATCTTCAACAAATGCTGCATGTTAAGCATGCTTGAAAGCTTTGGACAAAGCCTGCCTTGGCCACAATATTTGACTTGTGAAGGGGAGGCCAAGGCATGCCACAAACAGCCAACAAGTTTTGGTGGAGGGTTTAAGGCATGCAACACAACAGAAGGTAATGGATACGTGACAATAATCAAAGAGAAAACAACACGGTCCTTTCTAGGGTCGATTGGTTTTGATTTAGCGGTTTTGAATTAATATAACAATTTATATCTTTGACTAGTTTGATTTAACTATTTAAACTGTTTATATAATTTTGTTTGGGCAGTCCTATATGTGTGTGTGTGTGAAAATTATATATAGATACAAAATATACAACACTTTAAAGGAGGTATCGAAAATTACAAAGTGTACATTAAACTAATACATGCACCAAGTATGTTACATTCTATTAAGGAAAAAATAATCAACAGCCTTTTGTGCCTTATTGATAAATTTGAGAAAATATAGAAATGCTCTTTCAATAAATAACTATTATTAAGACATTAATTTTTTTACATTATCAATAACTAAATCTTTTACAAAATTATAAAAAATACTTATTTAATTAAAGCTCTTTCGAAATGCAATTTTTTTTATTACATGGTTGATATTTAGTAATATTTTTTGTCATAATATATGATATTTTTTCCCTTACGTGCGCTCCCTTTTCGTGTGCAAGTCTAACTTAATTACAATGTAGGTCGTAAATCAACTCTCAGCAAAAAGTAAAAATGGCAACAAAAATCCTAAAATAGTTGCTATAATGCAGCCTGGGGTCTTTCGAAGAAAAAATTGGACATCCAAATGAGAAATGACGTTACATCTGGAGTTTATCTGGAGATCAAGACATGTGAGCATACGAGTAAACTACAAAGCTAGAGAATGAGGCACAGAGGAACAGACAAAGGTGGTGTGCTGTGAGCCATGAGGAAGAGACGCTGGTGGGGTAGTGCTGAGTTTGTGGTGGTGATGCGTGGTGGGACTTGAGACCTAGTTACGGGTCTTATTCTGGGAGTTGGATGGTCAAAGTGAAAAGAGTTTTTCTTACCATTACCTATTTTGACTAAGGAAAAGAACAGAAACAGACAATAGTGGTTTACTTTGAGGAAAACCAAACCTCCAACAAGAACAAGTTAATAATGAGTGAAAAGCTACCTTTTCAATTCACTAATAGTGCTTATTTATACAATAAAAAAGAGCAACTACAACTAGATATTAGTTTTCACACAACAGTCTCATAACAGCAAAATAATAAGAACCAAGTAAATCTCTCAAAAGTCGTAACGACCAAGATATAGTTGGATTATTTTGTTAGCAACATAAAATGAAACCACGTAAATTGAATAAACGAAAGGAAAATGGACATGTATAATTCTCTCCACCCTTAGAGAACACACTTGTCCCCAAGTGCCATTTCAGGAAACTGAAGCAAAAAATCTCCTTCATTCTCCCAGGTAGCATCTGCAGGCAAGAACCTTTGCCAGTGTACTAATACCTTTGTTTTTCCTCTTCTGGAACATCTTTCTAAGATTGCTTGAGGAGAGCAAACCAAGGAATCTTCTTGTATCTGTGGGAAAGATCCTTAAATTGGCGTGTTGTCTCTTACTTTCTTCTTAAGCCAAGAAACAAGAAAAACAGGATGTATCTTTACTCCTTCAGGCAGTTTAAGCTTATAGGCAAAATTCCTTACCCTTTGAACTATTTCAAATGGCCTATAAAATCATGGAGATAACTTCAAATGTTTTCTCAAGGCTGCTGATACTTGGTTGTAGGGTTGCAATCTCATATACAAAATCACCAACGTTAAAGCTTCTTTCATTATGTCATGCATCATATTGTTTCTTCATACGCTCTTGAGACATGCTTAACTGAATTTTTATCTCCTGTAAGACTTGTTCTCTACTCATTAATTCAAGGTCCACTGCTGCTACTTGAATGGTTCAAGGAACATAAGATAATAGGAATGGGGGTGATCTTCCTTATACTATCTCATAAGGAGTCTTTTTAGTGCCTTAATGAACATTAGTATTATAGCAGTACTTAGCTCAAGGAAGCCAATGGATCCATTCACTTGGTTTCTGATTTGTGAAGCATCTAAGGTACATTTCAATTGTTCGGTTCACTATTTTGGTTTGTCCATCCGTTTGAAGATGGTAAAACAAACTAAAATTGAAACTTGTCCCCTACAACCTGAATAGTTCTCTTCAGAAATTACTTGTGAAAGTAGCATCCCTGTCACAATCTATGCTAGTAGGCATCCCATACAACTTAAATGTATGTTCATAAAATAATTATGCTATTGTAGCAGAAGTATATAGATGCGATAAAGCAATAAAATGAGCAAATTTTGAGAGTCGATCTACTATCACAAAAATTGTTGTTTGTCCCTTAAAAGGAGGCAAACCTTTTATAAAATCCATTAATAAATCTGTCTAAAGTTGTGAAGGAATGGGAAGTGGTTGTAAACGGCTAGCTGGACTAAGATTCTCCCATTTGTGCCTTTGACATGTATCACATTTCCAAATAAAATCTTTGATGGACTTCCTCATCCCTTTCCAATAAAACATTGATATGATTCTTTGCAAATTCTTGTGAAAACCTTCATGGGCGCTTGAATGAAATTCTTCTACTATTGTTGGTACTAATGGTGAGTCATGCAATAAATAAATATAGCCTTTAAAGTACATAATACCTTCTTTAAACTTCCACGGACCTACAACTTCTCCTTGACTACACAGATGGGCTAAATGTTGCAAGATGGAATTCTACTTCACTTCTTCTTTAATTAGTTCCAACCAGTTACATACAAGACTTGAGAAAGCCATCAATTCACTTTCTTCGTGTTGTCTTAATAGATCATCAGCCACAATATTTTCTTTTCCCTTCTTGTATTCAATTATGAATTTGTACCCCCCATCAACTTTGTGAGCCATTTCTCTTGAGTTGTAGTTGCAATCTTTTGTTCCCAAAGGTTCTTTAAACATTTCTGATTAGTTCTCGCCACAAATTTTCACCCCAATAAATATGGCCTCCATTGCTTTACTACAAGAACTAAAGCCAGCATTTCTTTCTCATCAGTAGACAAAATTAGATTTTTACCTTACAATAGTTGGCTAAAATAAGCAATGGGACATTGTTCTTGTATAAGCATAGCCCCTATGCCATTTCCACAAGCATCGCATTCGACAACGAAATGAAGCTCAAAGTTAGGAAGAACTAACACAGGAGCTTGTGTCATGGCTTGTTTGAGTTATTTGAATGCCAATTTTGCTTTTGGAGTCCAACTGAAACCCCCCTTCTTCAACATTTGTGTCAAAGGTCCAACTATCTCACCATAATCTTGGATGAATTTATGATAGTATTCGGTCAAACCCAAAAATCCTAGAAGCTTTTTAATGGTAGTAGGCTTAGGTCATTCTAACATAGCTGTAATTTTATCATTATCTACTTGTACACCTTCTCCTAAAATAAGGTGGCCCAAGTATTTCACCTTTTCCTGCCCATATTTGCACTTTTCTCTTTTCACAAATAATTTGTTAGCTCTTAAGACATCAAAAACAATTCTAACATGCTCAAAGTGTTCCTCCTAATACTTGCTATAAATTAAAATATCATTAAAGAAAACTAAGATAAATTTTTGTAAATGGTCTTTAAATACCTCGTTCATCAATGCCAGAAAAAGTTGAAGGTGCACTCGTTAATCCAAATGACATTATAAGGAATTTTTAGTGTCCGTGACGTATTCAAAATGCAGTTTTAGCAACAACATATGGACTCATCCTAATTTGGTGATAACTAGATCTTAAGTCTAATTTCGTAAACAACCTTGCGTCATGAAGTTCATCCAATAGCTCATCAATGACTGGAATAGGAAATTTATCTTTAATGGTGTTTTTGTCCAAGGCACGATAGTCAACTCATAATCTCCACGATCCATCTTCCTTTGTAACAAGTAATAATGGAGATGAATATGGACTTTGGCTAGGACGAATCACTCCCATAGCTAGTAAATCAACTATCAATTTCTCAATCTCATTCTTTTGGAAGTACCAATATTTGTATAACTTAACACAGGTTGGCTCAATGTCTTATGTGAGAGGTATTTTATGGTCATGGGACCTTGGAGGTGGTACTCCTTGGGGTTCTA
The DNA here is from genome assembly GCA_027563595.1 of Erythroxylum suave. Lineage (NCBI taxonomy): Eukaryota > Viridiplantae > Streptophyta > Magnoliopsida > Malpighiales > Erythroxylaceae > Erythroxylum > Erythroxylum suave. The sequence goes on along the minus strand of JAOSBN010058811.1, from coordinate 7,646 downwards.
GAAAGACATCTGTGAAAGATTGTAAGATATCCTCCAATTAGGGATGTGATTTGATTCCTTCACCTTGGTCTTAGACATGGACAACAAAAGTTTGCGGGAGAATTCCCTCCTTGCTTTTGTTTAACTCCTTTGTAACTTTTCGGTCATCTACCACTCTATCTTTAGGAGCTGTTAATCATTTAAAAACAATTTCCTTTCCACCAATGTCAAATTTCATGAGCAATTTAGAGAAATCCCAAGTGATAGGTCCCAAGGTATGTAATCATTGAGTTCCTAAAATAGCATCACAACCAACTAAAGGAAATAGATAAAAATCAACAGTAATTGAAACCTTTTGCACCATGATGCATACTTGGTTGCAATGACCTAACATTGTGAGCTTCTCCCCATTTACTACTGCCAATTCAAATCGACCCTCATTAGTTGGCGTAATACCTAACTTGTTGGCAATCCTATTGTTTAAGAAGTTGTGAGTGCTTCCTGAGTTCACTAATATTGAAATTTGATGATTACTCATTCTACTTGTTACCTTCATAGTTTGTGGGATTCGCATACCGCTAATGGCATGAATAGAAATTTTTGGAGTTTCTATAGTCGTAACATCTTCTACCTCCATTTCTACATCCTCATCATCCCCTCCTGGCTAACTTCCTTCAACAAGAAATAATTTTTTTCCACCAGTGTCTAGGACTGAACTTTCCATTACAATTGAAACAAAGTCATTTATCTCTTCGTTCCTATAGCTCAGCGAGACTTAGCTTCCTCATTGGTAGTTGGGTCTGATTAGGTATAATTAACTTAGCACTGATACCTCTTTTTTATTCCAATATGTTGATTCGCCTAATGGAATTCAAACGAGCCTTATATAGTCTTGCTAACCTATTAGTAGCTGATACAGTCGTGGGTCTGCAAGCTTGAACATCTGTCTTAATTTGTTCCTTCAATCCAGTTGTAAAGCAACTAACTTGTTAAGATGTCGTCAAATGCCCTGCTCTTATCAGCAACTTTTTTATTGTGATCGATACTCCCTTACTGTCCCAATTTGATGTAGCTTCATTAATTCACCGAAAAAATCCTCAAATTGGGTTGGCCCAAATCGAACATGCAAGTTGGATTTGAAGATGTCCCATATAACAATTTGATTTCCTTCCTTCAACAGCTAGGGCTATAATTGAGCGTCTCCTTCTAAATTAATAGAGGTTAGCAAAACATTATCTGCATCTGGAGTTTCATAGAATTCAAAGAATTGTTCTGCCCTACAAATCCATGTTGTGAGATCTTTACTGCCGCTGAAACGTGCGAAATCCATCTTCACTTTAGAAGGATAACTGTAATCTGTGTTAGCTCTATTCTGGGTATGGTTAGGCCTATCAAATTGGTTATTTGAACCCTCCTTGGGTTTATGAACTAGGTGGGTAGTAATCTGATCAAACTTGGCATTCATGGCTGCAAACATCTCTTACATTTCTTTTAACATCCTTTCTTGCCCAACTGTTAGTGAACTCACTTTCGTCTCGAAGCAAACAAGCCTTTGTTTCTCCATGTTTGGCTTTGATACCAAACTGATGCGTGGTGAGACTTGAGACCTAGTTACGGGTCTTATTTTAGGAGTTGGATGGTCAGAGTGAAAAGAGTTTTTCTTACCTTCACCTATTTTGACCAAGGAAAAGTATAGAAACAGAAAATAGTGGTTTACTTTGAGGAAAACCAATCCTCGAATAAGAACAAGTTAATAATGGCTGAAAAGCTATCTTTACAATTCACTAATAGTGCTTATTTATACAATAAAAAAGAACAACTACAACTAGATACTAGCTATCACACAACAGTCTCATAACAGCAAAATAATAAGAACCAAGTAAATCCCTCAAAAGTCGTAATGGCCAAGATTTAGTTAACCACTTTGACCACTGTTGGGACTTGGATTATTTTGTTGCTAACACCAAATGAAGCCACATAAATTGAATAAACGAAAGGAAAATGAACATGCATCAGGTGGCCGGTGACAACAACATATGAAGGAGACTCACCGGAGAAAAGAGTCGAAGATAAGGAGAGACGAAGAAATGAAAAATGTGGGAGATAAAAATCTGAGAACTGTGTTAATTTTTTGTTCAATTAGGTCCTTCAATTTTTTTAAGTTTACGATATCAGTTAGTATTTAACCTATATTTTAAATACTAGCTGATATTAGAAGAAATTTATGATTCCACAAGTTTCGTACTGTTTTTTGGCCAGTAACCAATGTTGCGAATACTGTACCGGAATTGATACCTGATTGGATTCTGGTAAAGTACTGTACTAATATTGGTCAATACCGAATACCATTTCAGGTTTTTTTTTAATTTATGAATAGTCCTTAATTTTTTTTTAAAATTGCAAAATAGTTAATTGTCATATTATATAGTTGTACTGCATATTTTTAACCTTGTCTCCAAAAATCAAAATAATAAATAATAATCACAATTAATATGAAATAACAATAATTTTCAGAAATTTCACATATAAATAATAACCACAATTTATATAAAAAAGATAATGATTATCATACAAATATAAAATTAAGAACAATATAAAGTATTTAAAATACTATAATTTTAATTATATAATAAATAATAATTACATCAAAACATTCAATAAAAAGAATAATAAATATCCTTAACTCTCAAATTATTATAATTTACAACAAGAGTTTGTGATAAGGAAAACGACCAAGTAAAATTGAAACATGAAACAAAAACATATATTATTTAATTTACTATTAATTAAATATATTATATATTTATTTAATTAAAATTAATTATTACTTAAATTATAAATATCTTAATTTAATTTAATTTATAAATTTAATTTAATAATTGTTAATAAATATAATTAAATTTCAAATATATATTTCAAATAAATTTTGATTTAATAATTAAATATATATATATATAATAAATATTAGTTTATAAATAATAATTTTTAAATTATTTATTTTAAAAATAAAATATTATTAATACTTTATTAATAAATATTATATAAAATATTAAATTAAATTAAATAATTTATTTTTAATTTTATTTAATGTATAATTATTATTAGTATTAAAATATTTATTTTATTTTAAAAATAAAAATTATAAAATCATAATAAAAATTTAACTAAATAACATATTGAAAAAGTTTTTAAAAAGGGGACGCAGGAGCTAAACTTTTTAAAAATGTTTAAAATTTTGCAACTTAATCTCTATATTTTTTAAAATTTTTAGAATTGACTGATATATGACCGGTATTATGAATACAAGTCGGTACTAGACAAAATATGTCGATACCAAGTAGTATTAACACCTGGTATATAAGTATTCCTATTTCATACCATTCTCTGTCTGGTATGGTCTAAAATTCAAAATCATGCCGATAACAGCCAATACGGTACGAATTCATATCCTGGTTAATAATATATGATATTTTTAAATAAAAAACTAACAATGTATGACTTGAGTAAAATAGAAAAAAATGATCTGATACATTGTGTAAAGTACATTTTTAATTTTCCATCAATTTATTTCATATTTTTATAATCACTATAAAATCATTTCGGAATTTTATTTTAAGAAATTAACAAGAATAAAGTTGAATTGCATAAACCTATCTATCCAAACCAATTTATATGAATTAAATTTTATATCATTTATTTGATTAAAATAAAACTATTTGTAATAGTTTAATTTAGTATTTTTTACTCAAATAGCACCAAGGTGCCCATTTCATACCCCTACCTAGTCCTTTCTAATGATCCCCACACTATTTACTTGGCAAATTGTTGCAAAGGGACAACTTTTGGTTTCAAACATAAGTTTGTAAAACAACGTAAATGCACTACCAAACTCAAGTATTTATTTATTAAGAATGCCCAAGCAGATGTGAACAACAAGCTGTTACAATCTCCTTAAGCATAACAGCTTTCTTTTCTCTGAAAAACATATGTTTAAGGCATATCAATCATGTTAGGAGTGTGTGTGGGCTGGGACGTCATCATTTGGATCGCCACTTTCCATCTTTTACAGCCAAACAATAACAAGTGGTGGCTATGTATTAATTGCAAATGATGCAAGTTAGACCAACAAGTTCTTGTTTTTGGGATGATAATCATAATAGTGAGATTACTTGTTAGGTGATTTTCTTCTCCAATATCAATTACTAATTTAATGAGATCCGATATCTAGTTCTTCAAAGTTCACATCTTTTTTTGTCCCTTACATCCGAAGAAAGCGTGTAATCTCTAGGTGGAGGCTTGACATTCCCCAAAAAATTTGCACAGGAATAGCCGTGATTTCGGAAACTTTCCGTCAAAAAAAAGGAAAGGGCCTATTACATCTTGCATGCATTGCCTCATTAGCGATAGAAACACATTACCCTCGTCTCTTCTTCACATTTCATTAGTTTCTTTCACAACATCATATCAAGATTAACACTTTCCACTTTTCTCATCTAGCTTTCTTCACAAATAACGTTATATATAATTACCCTATAAATAAAGTTATTGCCACCTTCAATGAGAGATCAGGAGAAACTACTTCAAATGAAGAAACCTCAACTTCCCTATGTACTCACCAGGAGTAGTAACAATCGCCACGGTACCTTGACAGAAAAGCCATGGCTCGTCCCTCTGATTATTGCCGCCACGTTCACTGTCGTACTACTCACCACCACCAAATTTTTGTTTAACAAAAGATCCTTCACCAACCATTTTCTCTGCTCCTTATCAAGCGCTTACGTCACACCGGAGATTACCGAGTACACCACAACACCGACGCAGCTCCTCGCAATCCTCCACTACGCCACTTCACGTACCGTCCCTCAGCAATCTTACGACGAGATCCGCCTCTCTTTCGACGTTCTCCAATCCATTGCTCCATGCAACTTCCTCGTCTTCGGACTTGGACATGATTCTCTTATGTGGGCATCATTGAACCCAGGTGGCACTACATTGTTTCTCGAAGAAGATCCCAAATGGTTGCACAAGATTATCCAACGTGTCCCCACATTGAGAGCACATTTAGTGAAGTATCCGACAAAGCTGTCCGAAGCAAAAAAGCTTCTGTCTACGTACAAGAAAGAAGAAGACTGCTTGCCTCCAAACGCGAGGCTGAAAGGCAACAAACAGTGCAAGTTGGCTCTAAGTACGTTGCCGGAGGAGGTGTACAAGAAAGAGTGGGACGTGATAATGATAGACGCGCCAAAAGGGTATTTCGCGGAGGCTCCGGGGAGGATGGGGGCGATATACACTGCGGCGGTGATGTCGAGAGGAAGGACAAGGGCTGGGGTGACACATGTATTCTTGCATGATGTGGACAGAAAGGTAGAGAAGGCTTTTGCAAATGAGTTTTTGTGTAAAAAGTATCTAGTGAAAGGTGCGGGGAGGCTTTGGCATTTCGCTATACCACCTATTCCTGCCGCTTCTAAATTCGTTGAAAATAATTCTAGCTTTTGTTGAGGGCAAGACTAAATGATAAACATAGGAGTTTAGGATTGTTGTGATGTATGAAAGGATGAGATTTTCAGTCTACAAGTCTTTGAATGCTTGTTTGTTAGTTTCTTTAATCACTGGTAACCACAAACTTAAGAAAGACGAGTTGGAAATTGGGATACCAAATCATTAATCGAGCATCTATTCATGTGCCTTTTCCAATGTTATACTTCTCCAGACTCTTGACCGACGCTTCTATGATTTTTCTTGTCATCAACCAATCAGTTATTGGTCTTCTTCATTATCAGCGTTGACTGACATTTTCTTCTTAGTCCGTGTCATATGCGTTTGAGTCGTCGCCAGATCTATTTTATATGTAAAGACAAATTCACTTCCCTTGTCCTCTATTAAAATGCACTATTGTTCCTTAAATCTTTCTATTTCCTTAACTAAAATATTATAATTAAATTTATATTTGTCCTTTGTCCGCTATTAGAAGACAATTCTTCAATTTCTTATTCCTAGTGTTAATTCTCTCAAAGAGAAATAATGCATGCTTTGTGAAATCCTTAAACAATACATATTAGTAATAGAGCTTTGGAGATAGAACAACAAAGACATCCTAGGCGCAATAATAGCTGCAAATGCTTTGGTAAATCTCCAAATATCACCACTAATTAGAATTAACAAGGATAAGAAGAATGGTGAGAGATATAGAATGTTTTGGAGAAAAGAAAGGAAAAGGTACATGAATCTTCTCAATATCAGGTTAAGAAATAAACAAATCGACATATTATTTATCTCATTTGTAAATGATCACACTTTGTTTATGAATGCCCAAAATAGAAGATGGGTTAGAAGCAAATGAATTATATGGTCGTGAAGGATCAAAGAGAAAGAGATAAATGACGCTGTGGAAAAACTCTACCTCAATAATTGTGCTTTATTGGGTGCAGTAGGCCTTATAAGGAGCATTTAAACAAAATCAAAGGCAAATCCGATGGAGAGGAAAAATGGTACATTAGAGATATGTTAATGACTAAGGAATCTTCGAGAGTATCTCATTTAGAGGAGTTCCACAAATTATTTCAAGAAGGGCATTGACTTCTTTTGATGAGGTAATTTGTTAGACTTATAAGTCCTAATATCATAATCTCACAGGTATTGGTGAACCTTGACTAATATTTGACGCTTGGGACAATAGAACTGGACACAAAGACTTATGAGTAAGAAAGAAAAATAAACATTATTGACGGAAGCTCAAGACTAGATGAGTGCTAGCTTGCGTTGGTGCACATTGGTAGAAATCTTCGATGAGAACAAAAGATGAGCTCGAGATGAACCTTGAGTTAAAGGTTAATTGGATCAAGCGCAAGAAAAAAACATGTGAGAGCTTTAAGAAATTAATGTGTTCAAATAGACGAATTATAACTAATTGACTTGACATGAGTAAGCATTGGTTCAGACTAGTGTACTATGAAAGTCTTTGAACTTGGATGACTCATCATCAACGAATAAAGATTAAAGGGAGATCTTGAATGATGTGGCAGATAAGATTATAGTAAATATACATCAACTCTAAAAAGTAAAGACCATGCAAGGATCATCTGAAGATAATAGAGTTCTTCATGAATATGGTTCTATCTTTCCTAATTAAATGCGATAGCTTATCTTGTTAGTTATAATGTAGCTAAATCATATTAGATAAAGTCTTATTTGGATGAGATATCATCTAATTGGTTAGTGTGAAAAAAATATAGTAAGAATATAGGTGATTTAGATAGTTTAGTTCAATTAGGATTCTAAACTCTAAGGCTAGATATAGCTATAAGTAGCTTATTTGAGTCTTGCTCCTCATCATAGATGAGAAGAAGGAAAATCCGAAAATATATTCAAAGAGAGTATTTATTTGTATGCTTTTGAGGAAGTAATAAAGGTTGGTTTTTACCTTAGCTCTTGTGCATTTATTGTTGCCTATAATCAATGTTGCGAATACCGTACCGGATTCAGTTTTAGTACAGTACTGTACCAGTACCAGTCAATATTGGGTACCGTACCGGACAATTTTTTATATTTATAAAATAGTCCCTGAAATTTTAAAAATTTGCAAAATAGTCAACTGATATATTGTACAGTTATATACTGTACAGTTTACTGTTTACAAGTTTACATCAACCTTATTTCCAAAAATCTTA
>JAOSBN010058800.1:0-13986 GCA_027563595.1 Erythroxylum suave | reverse complement strand
ATGGACCTCTTTTCCCAATTAAAGAGGTTCAGACATTGATCAAGAATAAATTTGATATTGATATTTCATATAAAAAAAGCATGGTATGCTCATCGCAATGCTATCGATGCAGTTTATGGAGATTGAACAACTTCGATTGCTGAACTACCCAAATATATGAAGTAACTGCAACCAATCAATCCTGGCACAGTGGTAGCTTGGCGCCATCATCCACAGTCAGGTAGTAATACAAATATCTTTGGGTACGTTTTCTGGGCTTTTGCTCCTATTATTGAAGCATTTCAACACATCAGACCTGTGCTATGTGTCGATGACACTCATATTGGTGGGCCATATAAATCCAAATTGCTAACTTCAATTGGCATTAATGCCGACAACTGTTACCTTCTACTTGCCTTTGCTCTTGTAGACGAAGAGAATAATGATAGTTGGAGTTGGTTCATGAATCAACTTCGAATCCATGTTTGCCGAGATATACAAGGAGTTTGTGTCATTTCCGATAGACACAAAGGAATTATAAATGCAATGAAAAATCTGGAACAGTGGAAGGAACCAATAGCTTATCATCGTTTTTGTTTGCTACATGTCAGGTCAAATTTCACCAAAAAATTTAAAAGTCATGTGTAAGTGGAAAAATTTTATATCATTATTGATCACAGTATAAATTATGATATTCTAATGATTGTTATTGTTTATTGACAGGTTGAAAACTTTGCTATGGCAGGCTAGACGGTCAACCCAAAGAAGAAAATTTGATGAGTTCATGCAAATGATTAAACAGGCCAATCTAGAAGCTTATACTTGGCTAAAGAGACAAGTCCCACCTGTGAGATGGGCGTTGAGCAAAGATGGAGGTTACCAATGGGGTGCTTTGACAACAAATATGGCTGAATACTTTAATAACATCCTCAGAGGAGCACGACATTTGCCAATCACTGCCTGTGTTCGCTTTACTTTAGAACAAATGTTAAATTATTCCAGGAAAATCGAAAAATCATACTCAAAGCACAGAATAATTATCCAATCAACATTTGACACAAATATTTGGCAAATGAAGCAAAAGGTCGAAAGCATACTGTCCAATCATATGACTCGAGGCATGGTACATATAGTGTGGTCACTGCTCATCATGAGAACAATAACAGAGGAGGAAATATTCAAAATGTTAACTTTCAAGAAAGAACTTGTCCCTGCGGAAAGTGGACAGAACTTCATTTTCCATGTGCTCACGTCTTTGCTGCATGTTTGAGATCTAATGTTCATCCGACAATCCATATCCATCCTATATACAGTCTTGCGACATACATAAATACATATTTCAGTCAGTTCTATCCACTACAACATCTAGATTATTGGGAGGAAGCAGATTTTTCATTGAGATTTCGCGGGTTAAGGTTGGCTAAAAAGAGGGGTAAAGTGAAAAGTACTCGAATATGAAATGAGATGAATAGACGGTGTCCTGATTCTCCGTGAATGTGGCATAATTGTAATATGCCAGGACATATTACTTCAAATTATCCCTCTTCAAGTCATGTACAGTAGTGATTTTATTTAATGTTGTAAGATGATAGAAAATTATTAAGTATCTAATGCAATAAAATTGGTTTATCTTTTCTAATAAAAGTTGACTTTAAATATTTTTCATTTTTCAAATGTATTATATTATAAAATTTGTAAAAAAATTAAATTAAGTCAAAATAATTTCAATACAGGAAAAACATAAAAAAATAAAACTTGTACTTCAAATTTAATTTGTATAGATGTTCTAAAACCCTAAATAAAACTAAACCCTGAAATAAAAAACTTTTTATGCTACAAAAAATGACAACCCTAAACAAAATTAAACCCTAAAAAAACAAAACCTTAAATTAAACCTTAAAATAAAATAAAAAATAGTTAAAAAAACATTTTAGGGTCCAACCCGCCATTGTAAACAGCGGGGTGGACACCTTGGCCAATCACCCTGCCATTGTGGATGGCGGGGTGGACAGCATGTCCACCCCACCATCCACCAAGGCAAGGTGCTTTACATGTTTTGTACCCCGTCAAGTGTTACGGCGGGGTATTTACACGTCCTCCCACCTCGCCATCAACATTGGCAGGGTGCCCTACACCCAGAACCTCCATTTTTTTAGCATACATCACTGTTTGAAACATAAAATCGTAACAAACAGAGAATTTAGCCCTATAGATGATGAAAGTGCATTTCTTGGATTTGGGATCAAGCTTATTCCTGCCTTGATCACTAATATGCACATAAGCTACACAATCGAAAACTCTTACATGTGATAGTTTTACCTCTTTTCCGCTCCATACCTCCTCAGGTATTCTATGCTCTAATGGAATTGATAGGCCTCGATTAATTACGTTGCTGTGTTGACTACTTCTACCTAAAACTACTTTGGTAGACTTGACTACATACGCATACTTTTGGCTCTTTCTGTTAACGTTCGGTTCATACGCTCAGCTACACCATTGTGTTGAGGCGTACCTGGCATGATTCTTTCCATTTTGATTTCGTACTCATAACAAAACTTTTTAAATATGGTGTCATCATATTCACCACCATTATTAGTTCTAAGTTTTTTATCTTTAGTTCTGTTTTATTTTTAACCATACCTTTCCATCTCCTGGAAGCCTCAAATACTTTGGAGTAAATCCATACCTTCCGAGAGTAATCATCAACGAAAGTCACAAAGTAGTGCTTCCCACCAATGGATGAAATAGTCATTAGTCCCCAAATGTCGAAGTGAATGAGCTCCAACCTTTCCTTCTTTGGGATTCTACCGCTTGTCTAAAAGCTAACCCTCTTCTGCTTTCTAAGTATGCAATCTTCGCATATGTCAATCTCAACTGACTGTAGACCTGGAAGTTTTCCCTTCGAGTGCATAATCTTCATCCCTTTCTTGCTTATATGGCCAAGTCTCTGGTGCCATAAATTGAGATTTTCATTTCCTACTGCAACTACAATTGAACAACATGCCCTTGTTGTCATGTAAAGAGTACCACTCTTTTTGTCTTTAGCAACTGTTATTGCACCTTTTGAAATCTTCCAGTCATCATCAGGGAAGATCAAGTATATCCTTCATTAACCAACTGCCTTATTGAGATTAAGTTGTTTCTCAGGTCGAGAATATGTCTGACATCTAGACCCATTCAACTTAATCTTCACTACATCTTTACTACTAATGACACAAGATTGATCATCACTAAGGTATAACTTTCAAAGGTTTCTGGGGACATACCTCTTAAAGAGTTCTTTCTACGAAGTAGCATGGAATGATGCTCCAGAGTTTAACACCCAAAACTCCTCAGTGCTCTCCAAAGAGTATATCAATGCTTCATCTTCTCTTGAGGTGGAAGTAACATTTGCCTCTGCCTTCGCCTTTTAGTTCTTCGGTACATTCTTGCACTGATTTTTGTAGTGCCCAATCTTCCCGCAGTTCCAACACTCAATACTCTTCTAGCTATGGGAATTATTGGGATTCTTGGATTTGGACCTCTTGTCCTTTGATCTACCTTGATAGTTTGATCTATCGTGTCCATTCCTTCGGGTCGAATTTCTTCCTCTTGACTTTTTATGCAAAACTAAAAAGGTTGATGATTCACTCGACTCTCTCCGTTGGATCTCTTCACTGAGAGCTAGATCATGAACATCATCAAATTTTAACTTATTACTTCCTAACGAGCTACTCACAGTTGTGACAGTAGCATTCTAACTGTCTAGTAAGGAAGACAAAAGTATCAATGCTCATACTTCTTTATCAAATTCAATTCCAACTAAACTCAATTGGGATGTGACTATGTTGAGTTCATTGAGATGTTGAGCAATTGATGCGCCTTCCATCATCCGTAAATTAAATAGTTGCTTCATCAATTGAACTTTGTTAGTGGCAGATGGCTTCTCATACATACTACAGAGAGCTGCCATTAGACCTACTGTGGTCTTCTATTTTGCTATGTTGAAAGCAACATTGCATGATAATGTCAATCGGATAACGCCAAGGGCTTGTTTGTCTAAAAGAGCCTAGTCTTCTTCCTTCATACCCTCTGGCTTCTTTTCTGAGATAGGTTGATACAGAATTTTTTGGTATAAATAATCTTCTATTTGCATCTTTCAGAACCCAAAATTTGCGTTGTCGAGCTTTTCAATTTTCATCTTCCCTTCGTGATGCCATTTGTTACGCAAATTTCTTATAAACCAGATTAGTGGTAAAGCAAAATAACACATACAAAATTTGATAACACAGTTTGGCCAAATTTTGCCTACGTCTCTAGACCTACTACAGATCTTTTACTAATGGGAGAAATTATACAATACTCATAACTACAGAAAATTACTCTCAATTTTCTCTCACTAAAGCCTTTCTCTTTAAGCTTTTTGATATATATGTCAAATTGATCTGAATGTCAACCTATTTATAGGGAAAATTTTGAATAGAAAGTCATAATTTGTTATCCTAACTATGACTAATTTTGCACTATCCAAAGAGTTTTGCCATTATATTTTTTCCGACTTCAACAACCTATATATGATGCCATCTGCAAATCTTATTAAAGCAGTCATTTATCATTTGAGAAACTTGAAAAATCAATAAAAGACTTGAAATGGCTGATTTATCTTTTAGCAGCTTAGATCATCTTGAATTCTTTAGGTGTAGACGATAAGAATATTTTGATGAAATAACAATTTTTGTTATTTATTAAATTGAATATAGTACATGAGGTATGTATATATAGATACCTCTTAACAGAATTCTACAACTTATATTTTGTTGATATGTACAACTCATCAATGGCCAACTATTTTATTCTTCCTGTTACAATTCTATTATACCTAATTATTGCTTATAGAATGGTACCCATTTGGGCTTTTGGTTTTCATAGGCTGATTACTTTTGTTTGTTTTCACCATGTCCATTTTGCTAATATCTCCAAAATTCCCTCTCAAAGTCAAATCTTTTGGTGGGCAAAGTTTGAGTTTGAAACAGATATCGTCGTGTCTTGATACTGACATAGGTTTAGTAAGAATATCTACAATTTTATCAAAGGAATTCACCTATTTGATTTCAATGGAGTCATCGGCGATCTTGTCTCTCAGGAATTGTACATCGACTTCAATGTGCTTGGTACGCACGTCGAAGACGAGTTTCTGAGCTAGAGCTTGGGCCTAAACTGGACGATGTGATGGAGACATCCTAATTTCACGAAGGAAGGACCAGATGAATTCTGATGTCAGTTGGGAAAGCACCCTATATTCAGCTTCTGTGCTTAATCTCGCCACAAATTGCTACTTTTTGGAGCTCCAATACACCAAACTGCCCTCTAGAGAAACACACCCATTGGATGTGGACTTCCTATCATCGACGGAGTTCACCCAATCAGAGTCATCATAGGCGTTGATCTGAAGAGGCATAGAGGAAGGTTGAAATAGAAAACCTTTATCAGTACTACCTCGTAAGTATCAAAGAATTCTTTTTAAAGCAGTCCAGTGAGTTGTGAGAGAAGTAGCCTGAAACTAATTTAATTTATTGATAGCATAGCATATGTCAGGTATCGTATGATAGAGATATTGGAGGCCACCAAGTAAGCTACGATATAGAGAAGGATTATCAAGCAGATCACTGTCAAACTAAGAAAGCTTGTTGGTAGCAGAGGTAGGTGTGGAACAGGGCTTAGAGGTGCTCATGTTGGCCTTGGTAAATAGATCCTTAACATATTTCTTTTAAGACAAGTATAAGCCTTTGTTTGTTTTGTGCACTTCAAAGCCTAGGAAATAGTGGAATGAACTTGATCACAGGTTTACATATGCTAAGTTTTAATATTTGTAACCTTGATAATACCGCAAACGTATGGGTCGTTCGTGTAATACCTAAGGTATCGATCCTATGAGGAGGCTTAATCTAATGCTAAAATCTAAGGTCGGAAACTATTAACAAATCTTAAACAGACAATGAAATTAAACATGAGAACTAAATAAATCTACTAAACCAAATTAAATAACAAAACAATAACTGACAATTAACACTTCACGAAAATAATCAACGAATAACGATTAACAATTTCAGCTTTAAAAAATGAATAACAATTAAAGGAAATTGACTGATTGGTTGAACAATGACAGTACATCCCAGAATTCAACCTAGTGAGTTAACCGAAAGAGAGAGAGGGAAAATTATCGATCTTTAATGCTAACCTGACCAATTACGATTTATTAAATTAATAGTTCTAGATGATCCTAGGGTTAGTTACTCTCTCAATTTATAATTGAGCCCTAAAGCATAAACCCTAATCAAACTATAGGAAGTTGTAATCTCTCAGTTAACAACCAATCCAAAACCTAATCAGTTCTCAAGTTCTCTAATAAACAATTGGAATCCTATATGTGATTTCTCAACATAAGATTACCAACCTGATTTAATTCTGAATCTATTAAATTACCTAGCTCTCGTTAGCCCAATTTAATCATTTTTTCTTGATTCACCCTTTCAGTTTATTATCGAGATATGAAGTGCATAATTAAACCATAATTAATTCAATAAATACATAAAACAATCAGATTTCATTAAATCAAAAATAATATTCCAAAGGTGAGCATATAACATCAATTACAATTCAATTCTATCATCAAACTATATATCCCAATTCTCTAACCAAATAAAATTTAAATACATACGAAATAGAAATCGAATGGACAATGGGAGGCACCGACTTCGGAAAGCTCCTTATTCTAGGAAGCACGTCGAGTCTGTGTTGTCTTCCTCTTCTCTCTTCCTTCTTCTCTTTCTCGATCTCTCAAACTTTTCTCATTTAGAGTTTCGTCATGGTGGCTGATCAAAAGCTCTCCCTCTGTATTCTTCATGTTCCTTAAATACCTTGGTAGCCCTAGGGTTTGTTAGGGGTCAAAACTGTCTGAAAGTTCCTCGAAACATGACATTTTCAGCTATTTTCGTGTCTGCTATGATTGTAGCCCTGCCTGCCATGATCGTGGCTAATATCTACCCCTCTCTGTCATGATCGTGGCTCAAGTGCCACATTCATGACCTGAATCAGACCTCTCTGTCACGATCGTGGCCTGGGGCGTAGTGGCTCACATCTTTTTGTCACAATCGTGGCCTATGGTGCCACGATCATGGACTGTAGTTTTGGGCCGAAAGTCTTCAAAAATTCTCTGTTCTTCGATGTTGACCCTGAAATACTAACAAACACATCAAGGTATCTTAAAAACATAACATTTAAGCACAAAGACTTATACTAACCCATAAAAAACACTTAAACATATAAATTAACAAAATCCTAACCTAAATACACACTAAACACTCAAATTAACACTTAATAGATAACAAATTAAACCCTCAAACATAAAGCAAACCACAACTATCAACATCCCCACACTTAAACGTTTGCTTGTCCTTAAGTAAACAAAACAACAAACACATAACAAACACACCACACACAATGTAATAATGAGGCAATGGCGTCAACTTCATGAAATAAATTTAATCTTAAACATAATCATTCGAGTTATTTCAAATCATTAATATGCAAAATCTGTGTCTAGGGTTTTTAAACTAAATATACAACTTAATCGAAATCCAAATGTTAATTTATTTACCCTTTTCAATTGCACACACACGTTAATAATTCTTTGGTCATTCATACTTTGTAACTATTCCTAAGTACATTTTCATGAAAATTCAAGCTTATTACAAGTTCGATAGGTTTATTAATAGATCACACTTGTTTTTTATTTTATTGAACATGGACTTAGTCTTTTTACGAGGAGGTAAACACCGGTAATGAATGTCGATCCAGTTACTCTACTAGGTCATGTTTATTAAACAACTTGGATGAAACGTCATTATAGCTTTTTGACGTGGAGGCACACATTTGTGATGTATGTCAATATGGTTACTTGGCTATTATCACGTTTTCAACTAGCTACTAGCTCTATTCATAATCGCAAGGTCAGCGAAATAGTGATTTATTTAATAAAACATTTTTTTAATTTAATTTTACCTACCTTGTTTAAGCTACTCTTTTCCATGAAAATTACTAGTTAAGCTACTTAAGTTTGAAAGGCCTCAAGTTATAAATGAATGTAACAATCTAGAAGGTGCTAAACTTACACTAAATCCTAATTAAGTTGTATATTCATCCAAAGAACCCTAATTCACTAATTTTTTAGGCTAATGATTATTGGCAATCTAATAGACTATGTTAAAATTAAATAAATTTCAATCCATCTAAGCCATTGAAACATTTAGATAATTCACAAAATGCAACCTAACACTATCATACCATATGCAAAATCATATAAAAAGCAAAACACTTAACCCCTCCCCACACTTGGACGACACATTGTCCTCAATATGAGAAGAGAACAAACAAACAAATAAAGGACAGGAAGAAATATAAAATTACGGTAAACACAAAATAAATAAAAATAAAATAATAGAATTGAAGGCTAATTTGAAAAAGAAATTTTGGGTCAAATAAAAATCTCATGGAGATGGAGGTGAAGATAGAATGCCCTGAGGGCTGACACAATTTACTACTGTTTTATTAAAAACTCAAACAAATCTAACTATACCTAACAATTTCAAACAACTTCTAAATTTGCTAATTTATGGTCCTTAGCTCGACCTTGCATCTATGGAGGTATCTTAATTATTCGAAGATAAGGAAATCATTTCCTTATCTTTGGGAATCTCTCCTCCAAGATAAAGATTACAATGATGCCCTTTGACCTTAAGAGTCTCCTTGTTTGCATTTTCTAGTTTGAGAGCTTTATGATCAAACACTTGAATGACTGTAAATGGTCCACTCCATCTAGATTTTAGCTTTCCTAGGAATAGCCTCATCCGTGAATTTTATAGGAGAACATGGTCTCTACTTTGAATTCCTTTTGTTTGAGATGATCATCATGCCATTTCTTGACCTTTTTCCTTGTAGAGTTGGGCATTTTCGTAAGCGTTAAAACAAAACTTTCAAGTTCATCCATCGTAGGAGTCTGTTTTTGTTAGCTTATTTCCAATCAATGTTTTGTGCTTTAATTGCCCAGTAAGCTTGATGTTCTAATTCGTCTGTCGAATGACAAGCTTTTCCATACATGAGCCTATAAGGAGTTGTTTCGATTGGTGTGTTAAAAGTTATCTTATAGGCCCACAAAGCATCATTTAGTTTTGTTGCTCAAAAGATTTGCTGTAGAAATGTGTGCCTCCATCACTTATTATCATTCGTGGCACTCCAAATTGTTTAAATAGCTGCTTAATGAACTTCTGAACTACCTTCCTATCATTGGTTGGAGATGCTATCAATTTGGCCTAACGTGAAACATAATTAACCCCCACTAGAATGTACATCTTTTCGATTGAGGATGGGAAATAACCCATGAAATCAATACCCCATACATCGAAGACTTCCACTTCTTGAATGTTGGATCAAGGCATTTCATCCCTTTTGGAAATGTTACCTATTCTCTGGCACCAATCACATAATGCCACATGGGTCTAAACATCCTTAAACAACTGTGGCCAATAAAATCTGCTCTCAAGTATTCGAGCTACTGTCTTGTTGGCCCCATAATGCCTAGCATATTGACCTTTATGACATTGCTTTACGATGTCTAACATTTTGTTATCTGGGACATATCGTTGCATCAACCCATCTGCATATTCTCTACATAAGATTGGCTCATCTCATATATATCGATTACAATCATGCAAGAACTTCTTCCTTTGTTAATAGGAGAGACCTGACAGAAGTTTACACCTAGAAACATAATTTACGATATCTGCAAACCATGGTGTAGTCAAACTCTTGAGTAGCATCAGAGTTTCATCAGGGAAATTTTTATTAATGTCATTACTTGGCTTGCATTCCCCTCCCTCAAGTTTGGATAAGTGGTCTGCAACTACATTTTTCTCCCTTTTTATCTCTCACCTCTATATCAAATTTTTGTAAAAGTAGGACCTATCGAATGAGCCTAGGTTTTGCATCTTTCTTGTTAAAAAGGTATTTTAGTGCCACATGGTTGGTGAATACGATTACCTTTGAACTCAAAAGGCACTGTTGAAACTTATCACACGTGTACATTACTGCGAGCAGTTCCTTTTCTTTAGTAGTGTAATTCAACTAGGGTCCTGCTAGAGTCTTGCTAGCATAGTAAATTATATGCAACTTCTTATCTTTACTTTGTCCCAGAACACAACCTACGGCTTGATCACTTGCATCACACATAACTTTGAATGGAAGTGTCCAGTTCGATGTGATAAAATTGGTGCTAATATTAGTGCCTCCTTTATTGTGTTGAATGTATCCATACACTTATCATCAAACAAGAAAGGCACATCTTTGACTAAAAGATTTGCTAAAAGTTGTGTAATTTGTAAAAAGTCTTTGATGAATCAACAGTAAAATCCTATATGACCTAAAAATCCTCGCACACTATTACATTGCTTGGTGGTTGAAGTTTTTCTATTACCACTGTTTTCGCTCTGTTAACTACAAATCTTTGATGTGAGATCTTATGTCCTAGCATTATCCCTTCTTGTACTATGAAATGACATTTCTCCCAATTTAGCACTAAGTGTGACTCTTCACATTTTTAAAGAACTTTATCTAAATTAGTTTGGTATATGTCGAAAGAATCTCCATGAAAAATCATCCATGAATACCTCCATTATTTCCTCTGTCATGGCAGCAAAGATAAATATCATATATCTCTAAAATGTAGCTGGGGAATTGCAAAGTCTAAAGGGCATCCGTTTATATGCGAAAGTACCATAGGGGAAAGTGAATGAGGTCTTCTCCTGATCATCTAGATAGATGAAAATCTGATTATAGCCCAAGTATCCATCTAAAATACAATAAACTAAATGACTAGCTACCCTTTCTCATCTGGTCTATGAATGGGAGAGGAAAGTGATCTTTCTTAGTCACTGAGTTGAGTTCACGATAATCTATGCATGCTCTCCATCCTGTGACTATTCTTGTTAAAATTACTTCTCCACTATCACTTTTTATCACTGTCATTCTACCCTTTTTAGGTATGCATTATACTGGGTTGACACATTCACTATCAGAGATGGGATAAATTATCCCTACATCTAGGAGTTTGATGATCTCCTTCTTGACCACCTCCTTCATGTTAGGATTCAATTTCAGTTGACGCTCCCTCACTGTTTTGCATCCTTCCTCTAAGTTTATTCAGTGTATATAGACATTTGGGCTTATTCCTCGAATGTCAGCAATCTATCATCCGATGGCTTTCATCTGCTTCCTAACGACTTCTACGACCTTCCTTTATTGTTTCTCATCTAATTGATTGGAAATTATTATTAGTAGTGTTTAACCTTCTCTAAGAAAAGTGTACCTAAGGTGTGCAGGCAAAGGTTTAAGCTTTAATGTTGGTGGTTTCTCTGAAGATGGTGGTATGGGTGCTTCAGTTCTAACTAATTTATCCTAATGCACTTGAACATCTGCCTCCTCCATCTTATTATCTCCTTTAGATTCAGGATTCTGATATTCATTTCTTGCCTCAGCTTCCAACGACTACACTTCTGCTATGCAATTCTTAACTTGTTCTTGCGAATTTTATCCATAATTTCAACTTTCGTGTATGTGCTACTCTTTATTGGATTCTTTAAGGCCTTATTCATATTGAACTTGATCTGATCTTCACCTATTCAAAATGTTAATTTTCCCTCATGAATGTCTATTATGGCCTTTCCCGTATTCATGAATGTTCGACCTAAGATCTGTGGATAGTTCTTATCTTCTTCAAAATCTAAAACCACAAAATCTACTAGAATAATGAACTTATCTACTTGCATAAGAACATCTTCCACTATTCCAAATGGTATTTTAATGGATAGATCTGCCAACTGAATTAACATCGATGTAGGCTTGGCTTCACCCAATCCTAACTTCCTGAATATTGACAAAGATATGAGGTTAATGCTAGCTCTCAAATAAGACAAACACTTAGTGAATTCAAGTTCACCAACCATATAGGGTATTGTGAAACTCCCTGGATCCTTCAATTTAGATTGAATTTGATTGGTGAGTATAAAATTGTAGTTGCCTATTAAAGCTACCATCTGATTGTCTTCCCAAGTACGCTTCTTCGATAATAGGTCCTTTAAAAATTTTGCATATTTAGGCATATGTTCCAATGCCTCTACAAATGAGAGATTGATCTGTAATATCTTTAATTTCTCAACGAATTTAGCAAATTGTGCATCTAACTTCTTTTTTTTGTAGTCATTGAGGGAAAGGGACCTTATGTTGATATGGTGGAGGAGCGACATACGGAGGGTATTCACTTATGTTTCCTTCTTTCTCCTTTCTTTGATTTTTCTCATCAGGATCGATGAGTTTCGCTATTTTCCTTATAGGTGGCTTAAGTTCCTTCCCATTTAGAAGTGTAATAACCTTTAGTTGCTCCTTTGATTTTGTTCCTACAGTGCTAGGAAGATTTCCCACATTTTGCATATAAGAAGCATTTGGCAATTGATTCACTTAAGCCTTTAGATTATATATTGAGGAAGCATGGTTCTTAGTGACTTGATCAAATTTGCCTTCTAGCTTCTTCTGTGCATTGTCTAGAGTTCCAAGCTTATCTAAAATTCTATCCAACATAGATTCCATTAAGCTTGCTTTATCTTGCTGAAAGCCTGATTGTCCCTGTGGCCTGAACTGTCCTCCCGCATTGTTTGTCTAAGAGAAGTTAGGGTGGTTCTTCCACTCAGGGTTGTAGGTGTTGGAGTAGGGATTGTTGCCCCCTCCTTGTCCATATTGCACTCCCATATAGTTTATTTACTATTGATTTTCCTCCTTTATCAGATAACAGTCTATAGTATCATAGTCTATCTAGCCATAGAGCTCATACTTCAATTATACAACTTTCACCGAAGTTGAGGATGATGTCTTCATATTGTTAAGTTGTCAATCTTCACTTGCATCTCTGTCATTTGATTGACCATGACAATTCCCTTCTACTATCTGAAAGTAATAGGTTGTCTCCCCCGTTCATTCATCCACAACCAACTATTGCTCGCCATCTCCTCATTCAACTCCTTTACTTCATCAACTGTTTCCTCATCAAGGATCCTCCAAAAGCGATGTCGATTGTGTCACTTGTCGGTGGGTTCACTCCATTATAGAAATTTTACAACATGAACTTCTTGGGTAGGTGTTATAGTATGGGAATTTTTGTTGGAAGTCTTTATATCTTTCCCACGCTTTATAGATTGAGTCCCTGTCACCTTGTTGGAAATTAGTGATTTCCTTAATAATCTTCGCTGTCTTGGTTAAACAGAAATTATTTATCCAAGAAGGCATGCACTAATTAGTCCCACGTTGTGATGTTAGCTTGGCTAAATGAATGGTACCAAGCCTTCTCTCTGTCTCTAAGGGTAAAGGGAAACAACCTGATTTGGACCGCATCTTCTAACATCTGATGATATCGGAAAGTGTCATAGATCTCAAGGAAACTCACTATGTGCACATTCGAGTCCTTATTATCCAACCCATAGAATTGCACATTCTACTAAAACATGTTGAGGAGTGCTGGTTTTATTTTGAATGAGATCGCTTGAATAGGCGACCTAGCCACTCCTTGGTTCGCAGTGTTGAACCTTGGCCTCATGAAGTCCATCATGGTCCTTTGTTACCATCCTTGATTAGCTCCATGGTTTATGTTTTGTTGAAACTCCTCGTCCATTGTTGATTTTTTTATATCTTCTTCTTCTTCTTCTCGCCAAGCTTTCCTAAGGGTTCGTTCTAATCAGTTGATATCTAAGTCTAGTGTTGGGCCCCAAAATTTTTTATTATTATTCTTATTATTGATTTAATCGTTTTATTATTTTTAGAGTAGAATTGCTAAATTAGCAAGTATGAATGAGGTATTGAATGTAGAAGTTGGAATTTCAAATGAAGAGTTAGAATTAAGTTAGCTTAAGGAGTTAAGCCATAAAAGAC
>JAOSBN010058769.1:0-13992 GCA_027563595.1 Erythroxylum suave | reverse complement strand
ATACATATGTTGTAAATATGAAAAATAAAATAAAAATTTATAATTTATTAATTTTAAAAAATACAACAACAATTTTTTGAATTTATTTTTAAAAATATATTAAAAATCTGGGCCAACAACGGCCAGGCGAGCCATCCGTGGCTCGGGCGGGCTAGACGGGCCGGGCCACGGGCCACCCATCGACGGGCCGCCCACGACCCACCGACTAGCCTTTTGCAGCCCGCCCAAGTCGTGGGCTAGGCCCAGTCCAACCTGTTGACATCCCTACAAGCATGGCTAGTTACCAGTGAGGATTTTTTTGTGTGAGTGAAAAAAGTAGAATCTGAATCAAGAGACAAAGGAACAGTGGTGTGGTAAGGAATATGGTCGGGAAAATTTTTTAAAGGTCAAGTGTTGTCTCGAGCGTGAGTGACCATTAGATATGTAGAGGAGGAGGATGATTGAGGAATAGGAGGAATAGATAGAGGAGAGGGTAATGGAGGCACAAACGAGGAAGAAGTACCAAAGACATGGTCAGAAGGGGGAACTACACAGTAGTGGAGGAGCAGGTGATAATTGAATTTGTAATGGTGAAGAGAGACAAGTGGTAGAAGAGGAGGAGTTTGTATGGAATAGAAGAAATTGATTTTCGAGAAATCCAACATGTCAAGAAAGATAAATTTTATTGGTGGAGGGTTCAAAGCATTCATCATCATCATCATCACCCAGTCCGAAATCCCGCATTGAAGCGGGGTTTGGGGAGGTCCGATAGTACACAGCCTTACCCCTACATAATAGAGAGGCTGTTTCCAGTTGGACCCACATGCATATGAGACAATATATGAATGATGAAGTTTCCAGAAATAAAAACAAGTGCTGGTCAAAAGATTAAAAACTTAAAAAGTCATGCAAATGTGACAAGAAGATTTTTGAAATAAAGAGATAAATATAAATGTGATGAAATAACTAGATCTCTATATAATAAATAAATAAATAAGTAGGAGAAAGTAATAATAAATAGGTAAAATAGAATAATACCACTTACAGAAAAGCTACCAAACTTCATTTAAGAAGAAGCAAGTTTAAAAGCCACAATTTGTAAGAAAAAAGAAGGATAGAAATACCTGACATGCTGCAGAATTTTGCTTATACCTGATATGTTGCAAAGCTTTTTTCACCAGATGAGTAAGACTGAGAGAAGAGTTGAACAACAGTTCGTGAGGAGATTTAAAATGTAAGGTAGATTATAGTAAATGAATTTATAAGGTAAATAGTAATGGAGAAGGCTTTATATCAAAATCTTTTCGAAAGAGAGGTGTGAACAAGAAGAGTGATACTTGATTCAATTATGTGACAAATTTTACATTCAACAACACCATTTTGCTATGAGCTATGGAGACAAGAAATGCGAGAACAATTATCATAAGTGTGAAGAAAAGTAGCAAACGATCCTTTCATGAGTTTAAGAGCTTTGACACACATTGAAGCATTTTAATTTTTGTAAAGAATATGTTCTCAACAATGGTTTTAAAAAATTAAAATTTTTGTCATACTTGAGACTTATGATTGAGAGGAAAAATCCAGGTGTAACGACTGAAATCATTAATAAAAATTATAAAATATCTTGAACTAGAAAGGGATAACACAAATGATGTCCCCAAATGTCACAATGGATAAGTTGAAGAGGTGCAGTA
This sequence comes from Erythroxylum suave, assembly GCA_027563595.1. Taxonomy (NCBI): domain Eukaryota; kingdom Viridiplantae; phylum Streptophyta; class Magnoliopsida; order Malpighiales; family Erythroxylaceae; genus Erythroxylum; species Erythroxylum suave. Next base: position 12,319 of record JAOSBN010058769.1, on the reverse strand, counting down.
GATACTCTAGTTGATGTAGGAAAAGAAAGGCGACAACTTTTACGTTGAAGACATGAATTACAATGAAGATGAGTATGAGACACTGAATCTTATGTAAATAAATTGGAAATGATTTGAGAGCATAGATGACCAAGGCGTTAATGCTAAAGGTATGAAGAAGTATGTTTAGATCACCAAAGCGTTAATGTTAAAGGTATGAAGAAGTATGTTAAGCAGTAAACCATGAGAATTGTGAAATTGACAAGAACCTTGAGAGGGTAGAGATTGTTGCGGATGTTTCCTGAGAGAAGTGAAATCTTGGTGGAAATGTCCTTTACAACATAACTAAAGGGATTAAATTCAATTAGACAAAAATTGTCTTCAAAAAATGAGAAACAAAAAGTAAATTTGCAATGAGGTTAGGTGTGATGAGAATGTTATTTCAATGAAATGATCAAAGATTTCGTATGGAAAGATAAGGAAATTTTATAAGTAATGGGTTGAGGAGTACTATTATTGAAAACAACTTGATCAGTACCATGACAATGTTGAACAGAGTCAAGAATATTAGTGTTGGGTGTCGTGTGGGAGGAAGCACCAATATCTGGAAGCCATTTGGTGATTTTGCTAGGGGAGTAGATAGATGTTAATGGGCATTTTATATTAATTTTTTATACATAATTTGCTAAACTCTTGTCATTTAATATTTAAATTGCAATAATTAAGAGTTATTTGTTTAATTTTAGGCACACCTTAGATTTGGAACCTTTAAAAGCCGAAAGCAAGAAAAGCTCCTAAAGGAAGCAAGGATAAAAATGCTAACGTTTTGGCCATCTAAACATGTTAACATTTTCGGCCAGACAAGAAAAAGAGAGGAGTTTATGCGTGAAAAGAAGGGACCAAAAAAAATTAATTGACACATCAGGAAAGAAGGAAGGTGTGGCGGCGACAGAACAAGGAACGAAGTGAGTGTGCATGAATAAAGTGGCGATAAAGGTGGACCAAGAACTTATTCGTCACATCAATGAATGGGGCGTAAGAGAGGAGAAAAACGTGAGCAGCGTGGTAGAGTGTAGCGTGAGTAACAACAGAGAAGATAAAGTGCGTGAAATAGAGAAGAGAGGCTGCGTTGCTCTAGAGAGGGTTATAGCAAGGTAGAATAGCATGACAGAGAAAGCTGACAGTGAAAATAAAAAAATACATGGGCTATTAAAGAGAGTGGCGGTTGTGAAGAGAACAGTGACGTGTTAGAAGAGGAGCATTCCTTGGACAACAACAACTATATCGGGTGTTTTTTATTTGTTTTTATTCTTTATTTGTTTTAATTTTGTGGATTTAATTAATGCAATTATATATCATGACCATGATTTATGTTACATTGACAAATATGTGTAGGTAAGTTTTCTTTGGTTGAGGTTAGGATTGATATTGGATTAAGATAATTTTTGTGGTATTGGTTTTTGCTTGATTGAATGCATATTTAGTCCTAATTTAGCTTAATCACCTAGATTAAGGCCTTAGATGATTGAATGCCATGACTAATGGGATTTATTTTGTCGAAAAACTAATCAAGCAATATACTTGAGACCAAAGTAACCTTAGGATCTTGTGTGAGGATGCCTAGGATGAACGAACTTAATTTTAGGCTTCTTGTATTGAGTGTCTTTTATTCCAAATTATCTATGAAGCAAGTAGGTAACTCGGATTCAGAAGAGAAGGGAACTCTTATGAATATTGGGTTTGACTTACTTAAGTGAAGTAATTCCTAAATCAATCCACCGTTATGAGTTTTAGTGTCTAATCCAATTGAAATCCAATACCTTAGCCAATTTCTATCATTTGATTAAATCTAGTCGTTTTTTAATTCGTACTTTGCATCTTACATATTTCCTTGATTCGCTTACTTTATTTTATTTTCAAATCAATCAATTTTTGATTGTCTGAGTAATTTTGCATCATTTAATTTAATTATCTTGCGTGTTGGGCTGAGGTACAATATCTGATTTTTACCGTTTTATATTACTTGTCGACAAGGTACACTTGCCTCTAGTTGGTCTAGATAGAATTTAATTTATATTGTTCTGTTTAGACCGCAACAATAGAGGAAGATGGGGGAGGGGTAATGTTTAATACAGAGAAGGCTGGTTGAAATTGGGATGGGGCAGAGGGAGGATTGAAAAAATTATTTCTGGATTGCAAGCACTAAAATTACAAGTGGCAGCTATACGTTCAAATTTGACATTTAGGAGATCCAAGAGTGGATTTGGGTTGGTAACTATAATTGGGATTGGTGAATTGGGTTGGAATATGGGAGTTGGGTTGGTGAAATTGTGGATTAGGCTAGGCTGATGGTGGCTGGTTAATGGGTTGATATAACAAACCTAGAGAAATTGTCAAAAGGCCCATCCTAGGTGGATTGGAAGGGAGACCTATTTTGGTCATGGGTGTTGAGACGACCTAGGTTGCAGATGTTGTGGTTGAAGAAAATATATTGCTTATTGCTACTGTAAGTGGAGAATTGAGAGTCGCGAATGTCATTTTTGGTGGGGTTTGATGTAGAGACAGCAGGCGTTGTTCACGAAGCAACAATTTGGTGCAAACTTTAGAGGAGGGAGGTGAGTCACAGTTCTCTATGGTGGTGACAAATGACTCATTCTCTAGTGGAAGGCTATTGATGGTGATTGGTGAAGATAACCAAATCAACTGACGAGATCAGGTCACCAATTGTTGCTAGTTCTTCAATTGTAGTGGCAATGGTTGTTAAGTAGTTGGTGATGGTGGAATCACTTTTCTGGTGGTGTGAAGATATTGACGGAGGGATTTTTAAGTTGTTTATTGAAGGAAATGGGTTTCCAATGCTAGCAAAAGACTCCAAGCATTGTCACATCTGAGAGCGAGGGAGGCGATGGAAGAAATAAGTTTGGTGGTGAGACAAAAAGTACTAATTTGTCTCATTTTTGCCATTCTAGAAAATTTGTTGAAGCCAAGGATGTATCAGTAGTTGAGGCATGATGCTTTGATGATGGAGTAATGGAGTCGTCAATAAATCCAATTAAGTCACATGTATGTAATATTACATGAACTTGATTTCACCAAATGAGTTAATTATGGTTGTTAAATGTAGTAGTGACAAAGTTTGTGATATTGGTAATTAGTAATGAGGTGTTGAGAGACTACATTATGAGTTTGATAATTTGTAATTGTGGTTGTTAAATGTTGAGTATAACAGTATAGTAGGCTATGTGTATGGGTGTAGCAGACGCGAAAAATGTGAGACTTAGCTTAGGTGGGCTCTGATATTATGAAAGAAACTAAATTTGAGAATTTTGAAGTATAGAATAGTGTATTGATTTTTTATGATCAATTTTATGCAACCTTTTATTGTATTTATGCATTATTAGAGATAAATTGAATCTATTTCAATATGATACAATCTGAACCAAATTATCAAATAATGCGTGATTTGATTTCATTTAAGAAGATGAAGTGATGTATAATGCTTATCTAGACTAAGATGATATTACAACTAAAAGATTAAGATCTAAGAAGATGAGATGATGTGTGATGCTTATCTAGGCTAAGATGATATTACAAATGAAAGATTAGGTGGATGAGTTGTTGTCAAGTCCTTTATCATTGTCCTGTATCAAGATTTTCATAAAATAAAATTATTGATGATAAATCTGCTTAATTTATTCTCAATAATGGATTATAATCCAAATGGGCAAGATAAGTTGTCGATAACTTTATATGGCTTGTTAAAAAAATTGAAGAGGATGAGATCCACAATCTTGTTGATGATATACCCTTAAAGTAAGAAACTTGTAAACCAATGTTGATATATAAAAATAAATGGTAAAAAGTATATATTTTATTTGTAATTTAAGAAACTTTAGAAAAATTCTCTGATCTTTAAAACTTTTGAAAAGATTCATAGTTTTCATTTTTTAGAAAAACTTCCTCTCTTATACTTTGTTTAAAAATGATGATGAAACACATGCGATACAAACATTAAATGTGAACAAATAAAATATTACTAATATGGTAACTCAATTAGCTCTCAAATCTAACCTAAATCAGTTAAATTCAACTTAAATTAATAATTTAAGATAATTATAATAATTATTAGTTGGATTCAAATTTATTTTCTTCTGGTCGAGTTTAAAAATTAGATTGAATTATCATATAAGCAATATTTGATTGGTACAAGTGTGATGTTCATATTATGTGTATTTCATTATCAATTTTTAAATGAAGTTTAAGAGAATTAGTTTTTCTGAAAAGCTGAATAATAGAAGAAGAAATTTTGAGAACTTTAAATTAGACTACAAAAGTCATAGATGTTGTTTACCCTAAAAACAATGATTAAAAAACCTCAAAATTGTTGAGTGTTCAACCTTATTTTGAGATTTTGGACGATGTGCGGATAAGGTCACAATAGATAAATATCATCTCTAAAAGGTAAAGATCATATGGGAGGATCATCTCAAGATAGTCGAGATCTTCATGGATATGGATGTATCATTCCTAGATAGATGTAATCTCTTATCTTGTTAGTTACGATGTAGATAAATCTTATTAGATGGAGTCCTATTTAGATAGGGATGTCATATTATTGGATAATGTGATGTAATCTAATTAGGATAAGATGTGATTTAGCTAGTTGAGTTCAGTAAAGATTCTGACTTAGCTATCAAGCTAAAGGTGCCTATAAATAACTTATTTGAGCGTCGCTCCACACATGAGATAGGGAGTGAGGCCACAACGTCCAAAAATGAAGAAAAACAAAGAGAGGGTAGAAAGGGTTGTATTCTCATCCTTGTTTAATTATTTTAGGTTGGTTTGAGTGATTGTTGATTATAATATCAACTTAAGATTCAATCCTGAAACTTGGGGTGTAATCAACTTTGTGTAATTATTTGTCATTTTATCTTATGGTTTTTCCTCTACAATAGAGGGTTTTCCATATTAAATCTTGACTTCTGTTTCATCGTTTAGTTTCTTTCTTATATTTTTCTTCTGTTGTAATAAAGAGAGTTCTTTCTTGTCATTATTTTTTAGAGAGTTATGCATTTTTCTCACAACAAGTGGTATAAGAGTCATTGTAATGGAAGATAGAAATAGCTTTATGGTCAAGTTAACGTTATTAAATTACTCAATATAAAGGCCCATGATGGAGGACCTTTGGTATTGCAAGGATCTCTTTGATCCTATTGATGTGGACATAGGTGTGCAGGATGATGTTCCTTCAAAACCTAAAAAGATTTTAGACAAAGAATGTGAAAAGATGAAGCAAAAAACTTTGGCCATTATCAGATAATGGATTGATATCAACATATTCAACCATGTGTCCTAAGAAAAAGATTCTTTGGAGCTATGGAAGAACCTAGAAGGTATGTATGAAAGGAAGACTGCTTATAACATGGCCTCTTTGAATAAAAGGCTTGTGAATTTGATGTTGAAGTCCGGGACATCAATTTTAGAGCATCTAAGTGATTTACAAGACATAATAACAAGCTTATGACAATGAAGATCATTCTTGATGATGAGCTTCAAGCTCTGTTCCTGTTAAGTTTGTTACTAAATAATTAGGAAACACTGGTGGTGGTGATTAACAACTCAGCTTCTAAAGTTATAGTCTCTTTAGATGTAAACAAAAAGAGTATATTTAATGAAGAAATCAGAAGAAAGGAGATTGGAGTTAACAACGTGCAGGCTTTTGTGATGTCATAGCAGGGAAGGAACAAGAGTAGGGATCCCAAAGGACGTGGCAAGTCTAAGAATCATTCAAAATCTAGGGAGACAAAGGCATGATGATATGCCACTATGATGATAAGCCAGGACACAATAAAAGTTTCTGCTATATGTGGAAAAAGGATCAGAAAAAGGAAGCTCATTAGGATGATGATGATGATAAGAGTATAACAACAACAGTTTCAAACACGGATGATAAGGTGTCACTAATTTGTATAACTAGTAAATGCTTTTATGTCAATAATTATGGTTCTGAATGGCTGACTGACACGAGATAACCAACTTTTTATGTAATTATTTGTCATTTTATATTATGGTTTTTCCTCTACACTGGAAGGTTTTCCATTTTATATTATGGTTTTTCCTCTACACTGGAGGGTTTTCCATATTAAATATTGATGTTTTTTTTCATCAGTTAGTTTCTTCTTCTTTTTTTCTGCTGTTGTAATAAAGAGAGTTCTTTTTTGTCATTAATTTTTTAGAGAGTTATGTATCTGTCTCCCAACAAGTGGTATCAGAGTCATTGTAATGGAAGGTATAAATAGCTTTATGGTCAAGTTAACATTATTAAATTACTCAATATAAAGGCCCATGATGAAGGACCTTTTGTATTGCAAGGATCGCTTTAATCCTATTGATGTAGACATAGGTGTGAAGGATGATGTTCCTTCAAAACTTAAAAAGATTTCAGACAAAGAATGTGAAAAGATGAAGCAAAAAACTTTGGCCATTACCAGCTAATGGATTGATATCAACATATTCAACCATGTGTCCTAAGAAAAAGATTCTTTTGAGCTATGGAGGAAGCTAGAAGGGATGTACGAAAGGAAGACTGCTTATAACATGGCCTCTTTGAATAAAAGGCTTGTGAATTTGATGTTAAAGGCCAGGAAATCAACTTTAGAGCATCTAATTGATTTACAAGACATAATAACAAGCTTACGACAATGAAGATCATTCTTGATGATGAGCTTCAAGCTCTGTTCCTGTTAAGTTTGTTACTAAATAGCTAGGAAACATCAGTGGTGACGATTAACAACTTAGCTCCTAAAGTTATACTCTCTTTAGATGTAAACAAAAAGAGTATGTTTAATGAAGAAATCAGAAGAAAGGAGATTGGAGCTGACAATGTGCAGGCTTTTGTTATAGAAAGCAGGGAAGGAACATGAGTAAGGATCCCAAAGGACATGGCAAGTTTAAGAATCGTTCAAAGTCTAGGGGAGACAAAGACATGAAGATATGCCACTATGATGATAAGTCGGGATACAATAAGAGTTTTTGCTATAAGTGGAAGAAGGATCAGAAAAAAGGGAGCTCATTAGGATGATGATGATGATAAGAGTACAACAACAACAGTTTTAAGCACGAATGATAAGGTGTCACTAATTTGTATAACTAGTAAATGCTTTTATGTCAGTAATTATGGTTCTAAATGGCTAACTGATACGAGAGAATCTTATCATTGTGTTCTAAAGAAAGAGTACTTCTTATGCTACAAGAGAGGAGATTTTTGGAGTGTAAAGACGGGAAACGAAAGTTTTACCGAGATAGTCAGTATGGGTGATATCTAGGTTCAAAAAAATATCAGATGCTTACTAAGGCTGTATGAGAGATGTATGACACATCCCTGATCTAAGATTGAATTTGTTATCGGTGAATGTGTTAAATCAAGAAGGTTTAAAGCATACTTTTGGGGATAGGAATTTGAAACTGTTTAAAGATGGTTGTCCGAGAAGAGTTATGTTACTCATTGTAAAAGATAAACTTAAATGTGTGTGGTGTTGGGGAAATACACACAATTGAAGACGAAACTTTACCAAACATGTGACATCGACGATTGGGACACGTGAGTGAGAAGAGAATAAAATTGCTAGCTAGAAAATCTCTTATCCTAGTTAAGAGCTCACAATATCTTATTCCTTGTGATCATTATTTGGCTAGGAAGCAACATAAAGTCTCTTTTAAGAGAAGATCTGCAAGGAAGTTGGAGTTATTGAAGTTGGTGTATTTAAATATTTGTGGTCTTATTGAGGAGGAGTCACTAGGAGGTAAGATATTTTGTTACATGTATTGATGATGCTTTGAGGAAGACTTGGATATACATGTTGAACTCTAAGAGTTAAGTGTTTGAAACATTCAAGAAGTTTTATGTTATGGTAGAAAGGGAAGCTGAGAGGAAGTTGAAGTGCCTATGAACAGACAATAGAAAGGAACATACTTCTAAGGCATTTTAAGAATAATATAGATCGCATGACATCATACATGAGAAAATCAAACTAAAGACTCCACGACATAATAGGATTATTGAAAGGATGAGCAGAACCATCGTGGAGAAGGCTAATGACTACTAGAAGAGTACAATTATAAATGAGAGATTTGTAAAAGTGAACAAAATGTTCATATTTAGAAGGTCTATGTTACTAAAGACATTTTAGGCAGAAGCAGTCTGAACAATGGTCTACTTGATAAATCAAGCTCCCTCAGTTTCATTGAATTTTGAGATTCCTCAAAGAGTGTGGACTAGCACGGATCCTGCATATCATCATTTGAGAGTTTTTAGATGCAAAAGTATTCAGACATAGGCTCAAAGATCAGAGAATAAAGTTTGACTCAAAGTTGATACCTTTCATCTTTATTGGATATGGTGGTGATTAGTTTGGCTTTAGATTTTATGACTTAGACAAGCAAAAAGTGGTCAAGAGTCAGAATGTGGTTTTTCAGGAGCACAATAGGGGTGTCATTCTTCGAAGTGGAGCTAAATCATTATACTGCAGCTCATCATATACCATTGTTGGCTTTGCACCAATTCCTTTGACTATTGAGAGGTCTAAAGGTGAAGAAGATTAAGTGTGTGACCAAGCAAACATTGGTGGTGATCAAGTACAATATGATATTGATGAGATACATGAACCACATCTAGATAATACCATAGATGATTTCATTGAAGATGAGGATAATAAGCAAGGGAGCAATAGGATACAACAGTTGATGAGTCACAACTTTGAAGGATGACATGAGAGAAAAAGCCTCTTAGAAGGTATCATAGTTCTAAGTACCTGAAAAAGCCTCCTAGAAGGTATCATAGTTCTAAGTAACTGTTACTTACTATTGAGGGAGAGCCTGAGGATATACAAGAGGTTGCATTTTGCGAAAATGTCAGATATCATTGGTTGAGAAATATTATAGAAGAGTAACAATTAATATTAAAGAAGGCTCATACGAATTTGAATGATGCTTATATGCTGACTAAAATAGTTATAAAAATAAGAACAAGCTTTGTTGTAAGCTTACCATGATGAATCTCAAGTAGATGATGAAGAACAACTTGTCCTCCCCATATTTGGGTTAGAGGGAGAGATTGTTGAGTATCTAGCCCTATTCTAAGATCTTGGATGATGTGACGGATAAGATTATAATAGACAAATATCAGCTCTAAAAGATAAAGATAATGTGGAAGGATCATCTAAAGATAGTAGAGATCTTCATGGATATAGATGCAACATTCATAGATATATGTAATATCTTCTCTTGTTAGTTGCGATATAGATAAATATTATCAGATAGAGTCCTATTTAGATGGGGATGTCATTTTATTGGATAATGAGATGCAATTTGATTAGGATAAGATGTGATTTAGCTAGTTGAGTTCAATTAATATTTTGACTTAGCTATCAAGTCAGAGATGCCTGTAAATAGTTCATTTAAGCCTTACTTTACACATGAGATAAATAGTATAGCCATAACGTCCAAAAGTTAAGAAAAGAGGGCAAAAAGGGTTGTATTTTTATCTATTTGAGTATTTTGGATATTAACTTTAGTGATTATTGATTGTGATATCAACTTAAGTTTCAATTATATATAAAACTTTGAGACAACTTCTTGTTTTCCGTAAATACTTATTAAGTTTAGTGAATTTATTTGTCAATTTGTCCCATGATTTTTTTCTCTACACTGGAGATTTTTTATATCAAATCTTGGTATTTGTTTCATCGTTTAGTTTTCTTCTCATATTTTTCTGCTGCTACAACAAGGAGAGTTCTTCCTTATTGTTAATGTTTGGTTAATTTTTTAGATAGTTGTGTATTTGTCTCCTAACATAATCGTCTAACTTTGTAATTTAATTTTCAAATTTTCAGTTCAATTTACTTTAATAACTCTTGTTATTAAAAACCGATTAAGTTATTAATTATTCAGTCAATTTTTGTAAATTAATAAATTGTTATAAACTAAAATAAATCAACTAAGTTTTATTTAACAGTTTATTTTTTCAATTAAACTTCAAATTTTTCGGTAAGTAAGGACAATCTATTAGAATCAATTTTAACACGGACTAATACTAGTTAAATCTTTTAAACTTTAAACCTCTTATTTTACTTGTTTAACTTTTGGTTTGATTTTTCAAAACATTGACTAAAAATAAAATTTCATGAATATTGAACAAAAGTTAACATTTCAAAATTAAGTAACGAATCTGATTCAACCTAACCCCATTTACTGTAGATTTTATGTGCTAAACCTACTAAGGGCTTCCAAACAAAGATTTTTTTAAATGAACTTCTTAGACAATTTAATGTTCAATAAAATCCCTGGTACAAGTCAACGTCTTAGTAGCTGGGGAGAGGTCATCTTATTGTACCATAACAATGGCAAGTTGAGGTATGTATGGTGTTCCATTTTCCAAGTTGCTATTATATCCTTCGGTTATCTTGCTCTTCCTGTATTGGAAATTTGGAATGCCTTTTCATTTGTCCTCTTCATTCCCTTTGTCTTCTAGTGAGCGTCCATGGTTATAATGAGGTATCTATTGCTTTGTTCATCTTTTCCATAAACAGGACAAGAGCCTTTAAGGAATTGTTGGAGTTCGGATCACGGATTTACAATTATGATTGGACAGAAATTATTTACTAAAATGCATTATTTACAAATTACTAGCTTATTAAATTATTTATTAAAATGCATTATTTATAAATTACTGTATGTGCATATGATAATTTGTTTAAAGATAAAAAAATTTTAAATTTTTTTTAAAAATTCCGTAATTTAAAAAATTCCGTAATCTTTAGAATTTTCAAAACTAAATGTCAATAATATGGGGATCTCATTCAAAATTTAAATTATACTTGAATTAATTAAATTTGATTTCAATTAATAATTTAAATTAAATATAACAAATTATTAGTTTAAGTGCAATTTAATTAGTTTTTAACTTCAAAAGCTAAGTTGAATCGTTATGTAAGTTTAATACTAATATGATATTCATTAAATATGCATTTCATCATTATTTTTAACCAAAATTTAAGAAAATAGATTTAAAAACAAAAAATTAAAAGTCTTTCTAGAATTATAAAGAATAAATTTTAACTATACATAAGAAATCTATATATATTTTACTCTTTACTTAAATTAAAAAAAACTTTATTTCTAGTATACTTTAACTTTTTCTTTGATTACCTCCTAATCCATTTACTTTTGGGAAAGCTATTGTAAATTGACAAGTGATTAGGAGAAAAGGAGATACTGCTAACGAAGCGTAAATGGATTTGAAAATATACTATTAATATGGCATCAAGATAAAGACACACACTCCTACTCTCGTTTTTGCTCTTATTATGCACGTTGTACGAGGCTGAAAAACTCTCTCAAAGTTAAATGGTTATAAAACTGTCAGGAGCTCTTATTCTGCAGGATTTATTGTAACAGGTAGATGTGAAGAAATTAAAAAAATATTAAATTTAAACTATTAAAAATGAAAATGAGTTATTAAAATACGAGACCTGATAATTAAGTTGTGATAATTTTGGTTAACGAGTTTATGGTTAATCTTTTTTTAATTTTACAAGAAAGATAGAGTTTTACAATTTTGTTTGAAAAAATAAAAGTTGTGAAAGTCTTAAAAATTTTATATAAGAACTTTTAATTATTTATTTTTAAACACATGGTTCTCTTAATTTGGAGTAGGATTGTCCTTGGATTAATTTACATGATATAAGAGCGAACTTTTCCTAGTACAATCATAATTATGTATAGATAGGTTAAGTTAAACTACCTTGATAATCTTGATATTTTGGTGATCATGATATATAGCTAGACGTTAATCTTTATCAATAATTATAAATTGTTTAATTGAAGAATTAAAGATAAATTAATAGAGTTTTAATTTATATAATTATAATTATGAATTAGAATTAGAACCTATAATGATTGTCAATATATTATAAACTTAATGGGTCATATATAAAGAGCAGTATAAAAGACAAAAATTAATTCCTATTAAATTGAAAATAGTTATAAAGTTTAAAAAATTTTAGGAGTCAAATATGAGATAAAATAAATAATAGATTCTAAATTATAGATTATATCTTGATTAAAACATCAATAATTTAAAAGGAACATTATAAAAATAATTATGACAATCTCATGTCATAGGAAAAGAAAGAGAAAAGGATTCATTAAGTTATAAAATCAATTTTTGATTACATATTTTAAATTAAAATTGAATTGAACTATATTCTCTAATTTTCCTTCCAAAATGGATTGGCCTCCATCTAATTAAGCAAACACATTAAAATAAATATTTTAATCGGAG
>JAOSBN010058768.1:0-44131 GCA_027563595.1 Erythroxylum suave | reverse complement strand
GTTAATTTTTGTCCCCGTCCCCGCGTCTCTGTGCCACACTCACGAGATGCACAGATTTTTCATGTCTCCGTCTCCGGGGTCGGGACAATTTTCGGGGGAGACAGCAACCAAACAGCCAGGGGGCGGGACTTTTGTGGCTCTGTCATCTGTCCCCACCCATGGGGACAGCAACCAAACACTACGTAAAAGAATCGGGAGTTTGAATAATGCCAATTTAGTTCAGGAAACATGATATTGTTTACTGTTTGGTCAAATAGATCGTGCATTACTACCATAGACAGTTACGGTCTCTAAATTTGTATATATTTCATTTGATTAACCATTCACTCATTCACTCGTAGTTATTATTCTCACGTAAGAAAAGTTTGTATAGTTGTCAACATCTGTTATTGATGCATTCTTTAACAAGTGTATGAATTGTTTTGAGTTGTTTTAATTCATCTTTCTATAATTCTCTGCAAATGTATATGTAATTACCTTAGTGTTAGCGGAAATTGTATATAGCAATCTCTTTTAGCCTGGTTCATCCATGTCTTCTTCCTCTTAGAACTAATCACTAGTCAAGTCTTCTTCTGCCTGCTGAGGCAGTATTGTACTCGAACTCGTCTGACTAGCACTGATCTTCACTTGAATCTTTTGGCTGATGTCTTGAAGTTCCATGTTATGGGACTTATAGATTTCAACATGCCACAAATGATGTTGATTTAGAAAATCTAGGAGGTAGATGGTTAAACCACTACAGTCCACCTCATAATACTTAGCAATGATGAAAATCAAGTACCTCATACCTAAATTATTTCTCCTCTTACGTAGAGTTGCAACAATAACGTCTAGCATATGTGTGGAAGTGAACACTAGGATGTTGTGATCCATGCACCATAACAGGAAAAAGTTCCTTTGTTGAACACTTGTGAGTTTCTGATTTGTCAAAAATCATTTGACACTTGTTATTAGGTTCTTGTGATGTTGTTGTTGGCATTTTTATCGTCGAATCGATCTAGCCTAGTGAGCTTATTGTAATAGTGAGAAGCATAAAAGTCATCGTACTGATTGATAATGGAAGACTTCAGAAACTCGCAAATAACACACATGATTTTAATGTTCAGTTCATAATTTCATCCCTGCAACCTAAACTACATTTCTTTAGGATTACTAGGGTTGTAATAAAGAGAAGTGAAGAATTCGAGAGTGAGCTTTTGGTAGACAAGATATTGGAAATGTATGAACTTCACCCACAGAATTCTTTATGTTAGATTCTCTACCCTATCCCGCAATTCTAACCTATCAGGCACATCAAAATCAAAATATTTTGGAACTATAATTTGTTTAAAATTAAGGGATTGCAAACGAATACCTTCTTCCTCTGTATAAATTAGGAAGGGTGCTCTAAAGTCTGCCGCCCTGTTCTTTCGCCTCATCTTGAGACTTGGTTTTGTCCTAAAGATTGATCACGTTTTGTTGATGACTTAATGCACGGCATACTAGCTTACAAGTAGGTAAAGTTGGAATAAAGTGGAAGTTTGGAATTTAGTTAGAGAGAAGTGAAAGTGTTTGATTAAACTTAGATAGATAAAGTTAAAATGAAAGTGAGTGCAAAAGTGAAGTAAGAAATGAATATATAGGTGAATAAAGGGTAAAATGGTAAAGATTTAAATTGAAATCGTGTGGAACAAATTTACTATCGTGGCCTGCAATATTTCCACTAATTTCTAATTTTTTTTCTTCTTTTGTCCTTCTACACTTTCTCGAGATCACTTCTTAACTCTTGTTAGCTCTTTCACCTCTCTTTTGCTTACTTCCTCAATCATCTAATTTAGGTCGAAATCTTATACCTTTCTAATTTTATTTGGAAATGAAATAACCTAACTACGGAATTCAAACTATCTAAAACTCAAAGGAAATAACATAGAATTAACAATCCATGGGTTGCCTCCCATGCAATGCTTCTTTTAATGTCAATAGCTCGACGCTGTTCTTTCATTGGAAACTCAGTCGAGGTCAATTATGAGTGGCTTGCTTCCATCCTTTTCGTTCAAAATCAGTTTTATAGTTTATAAGTAAGCTACAAATTACAAAATGATCATAAGGACAATATTGATAACATTATAAAAATTAATTAAGCTCAATAATGTCCTTTTTTTAAGTGAACTATTAACAAAACAAGGAATAACAAAACTCCCTGAATCTTCCATAAAATGTAGCAGTTTGCTTGGTGAGACAGTAAGTTGTTCTCTTCTTAGTTCTTCCTTATTCACCCTTATCTCTTCTTCTTCTTTGACTTCTTGAGCAGAGACTTCCATAGCTTCTTCAAACTTGATGTTCGTTGTCAACTATTCTTCGTCCTTTTGTTCTTTAGAAGATTTGAACACACCAATTATCCTGAATAAGCAAATATCCTTCGAATTCTTTAATACATCATTCATGTTGAATGTTATTTGGTCATCATTAACCCGAAGGACAAGGTTCTTTTCATGGACATCTAGCTAAGATTTTTAGACATTTAAGCATAGTATACAAAGATCTAAGGAATAATAGGGAGAGTTGTCATTCTTTTCTTCATCCTCTTTCCTCGTCTCTTCTGGCCCTCTTTTATGTTCGTTAGCTTATCCATGATTTTGTCCAATTCGGAATCCCATGAACTAAACTCATCTTACTGAAATTCAAATAGGTCTGATGTCCTATATAAGTACTTGCATTGTTGGACCAATATAAATCTGGCTGGTTCTACCACCCCGAAGTGTATTGGCTCATATAAGGATGACGATTTCCCCAACTAAATTGAGGCTCACTGACATTCGCAAAAGTCCTTTGCTCCCTATAATATATGTCCTCCACCATCATTCTTTTTATCTCTTCTTAGCATTCAACTCTTGAGATTCCCCATTGTTGTTCGATGACATCCAAGTTGATGTGTCCTCTACTTTAAGCCCAGTTTTATTATTATTATTATTTAAAACAAATAATAATGAAAAAGCCTTAGACTAGAGAACTAAACTAATCCCCTCTCTAGTAATGATGCCAAAAACTTGATTGGGTGTTTGTTCTATGTAAGTTTTAATAAATAACCCTCAATAATGCGCAAGCGCATGGTTTGTTAGCATAGTATCTAAGGTGTCGATCTCACTAGGAGGGAAAATCTAATAGTAAAATCTAATGCCAAAAACAAATACAAAAATTCAAATTGCACGAAATTAAAAATAAGAACTCAATTCAATCAATCAAATCAAATTAAAAATCAATCACGAAAATACTAATTAGTAAGCAATTGCATCATACCGAAGAATCAACTTAAGGAAATCACCAATTGAGGGGAAGATAATTTTACCTATCCTTAATACTAACTTAACTGATTATGAATTACTAGATTGTTGGTTCTAGACAATCCTAGGGTTGATTATTCTCTCTCTCATTATAACCATTAACCCTAAATCATAAAACCTAATCAGATTATGGAGATCGCAATCTCTCAATTTACAACTTATTCAAAATCCTAATTAGTTCTAAAGTTGTCTAATAAACTACCAGAAACCTATGCAAGATCTCTCTTCACACAATTTATCGATTTGATTTTATTCTAATTTCTATTAAATCATCTAACTCTCGTTACCCAATTTAATTGTTTTTCATTCGATTCACCCTCTTAGGTTATTATCGAATTAGGCAATCGCAGAATTGAATAAAAACAAATCCAATAAACACATTGTTGGACCTCAGATATTTTTCATTATGTTAGTAAGCATGATTTGAATAAATTTTATGGAATTGCTAGATAAATCATTTTTATTGGAGTTTTATTATTATGTCAAGTTTAAGAGGATTTATTTTATGGATTGATGGAGATTTGAAGTATAAAATGGAAGAACTAAGGATAAGTTAGAGCATAGTATGGTGCAAGTTAAATTGAAGAATTACGAATGCATAAGGGTATTTTGGGTGGATTACTTAAGGTTAGAAACACTAAGGTATTAAAGGAAGGGTAAGGTGGACTTTCCTCCCCATTAAGGGTATAATGGGAAGAGGAAAAGATTGTCTTGGAAATAAGAAGACAAAAACGTGAAGAAGGGAGAGAAAATCAAAAAGTAAAAGAGAGAGAGAGAGAAGAAGAGAGCTTTGGGTGGAGTTAAAAAGTATAGAGCTTTGAACTAGGTCACGATTCTTCCTAGTCTTAAAGAGAGAGTTGGAGGTTGCTGAAGAAGGGAAAAAGAAGGAAGAAAGGAAGAGCTTTCTTTAGAACCAAGAATCTCATTATTTGGTGAAAATTCAACGTAAGATTGATTTTAACCTTTTGGAGTTTTGAATGGTTTTTTTTTTTGTTCAAAGAGCTTAAGAAATGTATGAGTTTAAGAGTTCTAGGATCCATATTAGTGCATGTGCCTTACGGGTTCTCAAATATGAGATTTTATTGAATGGGGATTGTTTTCATTGTTAAAGGAAATCAAGAGAGGCAAGAGGAGCAAGAGGAAAGACATTTTAAAATCCAATACCAAAACAAGCAAGGATTTCAAGTTGGGTATAGTTTTATAATAGAGTAAATGAGCCACTCATTGTTTTTCTTTAAAATCAAGAAAGCTGAATGGTTTTAATTGCATTATGAATGTTGCATTTGTTTGCTTTTGGTTGGCTATGAAATTGTTGCATTTATTTGCTACATGAATTGTGTTTATGATTTATGAAAATGAGTTTTTCTTGAAAAGATGCAAGATTATGAAATCAATTTCAAGAACGTTTCTTTGAAATACCTCATGTGTATGAAAAACAAGTTTCCAACAAGATGCCATTAAAGACAAACTGTTTTAAATTCGTGAATGACATGTTATGTGGGTTTGGGGTAGTCCCTCAAGAACCGACACATACGCGTTGACCCAAGAATAAGCTTCTCCCGCTTGCCTGTAAGTGGCACAGAGCTCCTCCAAGGACTCCCTCAAGTTTACGACTACACAGGACCATTACATGGAAATGTGTAGTGCGTCATGAATTGGACTTACCCAAACCATTATTAATGTGCTTATGTGTTTATGATTGTGATAATTTTGAAGCATGCATGATTTATAAGTGCTCATGAACTGTTTGGTTAAGTGTTTGTGTGTTCTATGAGAAAGCATTACGATCTTCAAATGAAAAATGATAAAGAATTTTTGAAAATGGTTTTGCTTGTTTCTCCTTTATAAAATTGTCACCCATGAGCTTTAAGCTCACACCCTCCCAAATTCTGTTCCATTCAGGTGAAGGTAAGAAAGTGAGTAAGTCAAGAGTCACGCCAAATCACTACAGTCCGTGTATTTTGTTGGTTTCGAAGTTTGTTTATGTAAACAATGCTTTAGATGCATTTGAGCAATTATGGTCCTTGGAAACTTTGTAATTCTATTTATGATATAAGGGGGCGCGAAATGCCCACTAAAGCATTGTAAAACTATTATTTATCTTGAAGATGAATGAGATATATGTATGTTCTACTTATGATTATGACCACTGTTAAGTTTTCACATTGCATGTGTTGATCAAATGACTTTGATGCCTAGGGAGGTAGTTGATGTTTATTACTTCTGTTGTATTGTGTTTTTGGAATTGAATAAATGGTGGTTGAAAGGTTTTAAGTCTGCATTAAGTAAGGTAGATTGCAAGAAGGAAACACAGATGAAATTTATCGTCTGTGATGACGTCACACATAGACGCAAGGGAAAAATATAGAGGAAGAGTATCGTCTGTTATGACGTCATACACAGACGCAAATGAAAGACAGACGATAGAACCCAAACGATAGAACACAAACGATAGAAAGTCAAACACAAATGATAAGAAAGTCAAATACAGACGATAGAACCTAGACGATAGAACACAGACGATAGGAAGTAAAACACAGACGATAAAAAAGTCAAAGGTAGACGATAGGCAAGACAAACGAAAGGAGACACAGACCATGGGCCAACCATAGATGATTCCAAGAAGGAGTTAAACCAGTATGATTGAACAGTTACTTAGTTGGAAGTAAATCACAAAATTTACAAATTAATGGGATTCAACAAGAACTGATTATCCAGGATCAAGAAATAGTTAAGGATTTAGGCTCTAAGTACAAGTTAAGGGACAAAATGTTCGAAGAGGTCAAGATGAAGTTTCAAGTATGAGGATTGTTTTGGTGAGGGCACTCCACCTTTGTGGGATGTGTGTCTAGATGTCTCTTAGGATGTCGGACACGTGTCACACAAGGGCAAAATCCCAACACACATAAACAATTAGATTTCATTAATTCAAGAATAAAACTCCAAATGCGATTTTAGAACATCCTCAACATTTAGTTCCTATCATCAACTATTAAATCCAATTCTATATAATGATAAAACTGAAAATAAATAGGAAATACAATCGAAATGGAGGACAGGAGGTAGTGACAATGGGAAATCTCCTGATCTAGGAAGTATGTCGAGTCAGTTTCTTGTCCTCTTCTCCCTTCCTTCTTCTCTTCCTCAATCTCTCAATGAATTCTCTCTAGGGTTTCTCAAGGTGGCTAATGCAAAAGCTCCCTCAACCTCTTTGTCTTGTTTCTTTAAATATCCTTTGTATTCTGAACAGTCCTAGCATTTTTTTAGGGTCTGAAAAGTCTGAAAATCCCTTGAAACTTGAAGTTTATAAGTTTCTGCGCATTTGCCCGATGTAGGCCACTATCATGGGCCACATTCGAGCCTTCTGTCATGATCATGGCCTGGACTAATTTTGGTGCTTCTATCAGGATCGTGGCTTGTTAAGCCACACTCATGGGTCATTGTTTCGGACTTAATGTCTCCAAAACTTCTCTATTCTTTGATGTTGACCCTGAAATTCTAACAAACATATCAAGGTACCTAAAAAACATAATATTTAAGCTCAAAGACTTGTACTAACCCATAAAACACCTTAAACACAAATAATTAACGAACTAACACAATTCTAACCTAAACACATACTAAATGATTGAATTAATGGCTAAACATATATCAAACTAGCCCTAAAACAAAATGCAATTCCCACTTATTAGTTCCATAGGCTATTTTCCTTGATTTTCTTCTCCTAATCAGTTCCAATGCAATAAAACCTTGATATCACATAATAAGGGTGAAATTCACACCGTCACATCCAAATCTAAACTATAACACAACAAATCCAATTTTTCAACAAAACTAGTAAGCTTACCAATGCAATTTCTTCTTCTTCTTCACTTGGATGGCTATGGGATCTTATTTGATGCTTGATTGGAGTTAAAAGGGCATAAAAAACCTCCTTGGATCACTTCTCCATGGCCTAGCCAAACCTTTCTCTTCTCCTTTTTCTATTATTTTCTTTTTCTCTCCTTTTCTTCCTTTTTCCATCAGTGGGCAGACACACCCTTTTACATAGATGAAAATTTTTCTTAATTAACACTTTTTGCCTACCATTTCCATTAATAACATCTCATAATTACATATTTACCAAAATTTCTCATATTTATACTTTAATCCGTGCCACTTGTCACCATTTAATTGGTTGCTTTCCAAACCAATTAATTCATGCTTATCTCATGGAAAGATTCCCATGTAATGCACACATGGAATTTAGATGCATTTGGATTAACAAAAAGACCATTTTGCCCCACCTTTTGAATTTAATGCATTTTATGCCCAAATAAATTCCAAAAATATTCTATGGTCACCCAAACTTCAATTTGACCATTAAATACTCTAATTGGGCATAAATTATATAGATTGGGTGCCTGAAATTTTTTAAATAGGAGAAAAATCACTAGTTCCTATTATCTTTCAATAAAGGGCATTTTAGTCCAATAATTTTAGATCTCTTGAAATCTATCAGAATGTACTTATTTTTACTGAAATGTAATCCTTTTTTGGACTCTCAAATCTTTTTCAATAATTTATGATCATTAGGGTCCACACGTAAAAAATTTACTATTCAAGAACACAATCCACGTAAAATATTATTCATCCGAGAATTTTTTCTATTGACTCAAAACTTTCATCCTAAGGTGCTATGTCTAGGGTTTCACACATAAAAACACCAGTAAATCTCAAAATGACCATTTTACCCTTTATTGAATTAAATTGATAAACTTTTCTAAATAAATTTGAAAAATATTCTATATAATTCTAAACCTCAAAGTGACCTCAATATACTCTAATTAAACCTAAAACTCTTTAATTGCATGGTTAGAAAATTTTAATTGGGCACATTATCCCTAAAATCCATTATTTTTCGATACGGAGTCTTTTTATCTGAAAATTTTCATATTACCTTAATTATATTCAAACAACCTCCATTTTGACCTCTTTCAATTCCTAGGGACTCCAGTCCTAATTTCATAGCTTTTCATTGTGCTTTGAAATTGTTTGGTAACTTTTTTGGTTGCTCATGAAAATTTTCGGATTGAATCAAAAAATTACTGAAGGTCACCAAAATCATCTGAATTTCATTTAAAAGTGTCACCTAAATCCCCAAAGCACATTTCAGGATTTTTAAACCTCATTTGAACTCATTTCATAGCTTTTTGAAGTTTTCGGAAAATTTTTAAAAAATTTTTGGTCGAATCTATGACCATCTCTGGTATATTGGTGATCTCCGTTATAATCTCAATAGTACATTTAAACGCTTAAGTTACTCTAGCATACCATAAATAGAGCATACTCTATAAAATGCATATACAACACCTTACACAATACAATAATTGAAATAAAATATTACAAATTCTCCCCTCCTTATAAAAATTTCTTCCTAAAAAATTTAAACATACTTAGTAATCCCAAAAATACAAATATTAACTTCGCATCTACTCTTTGTACTTCCATTATGTAAATCAGTTAACAAGGACCCACATATCATGGGCTTAACTTGTCACATTGTCTAAAACTGACCATTCCTTTCCATAATGATATTCGAAAAAATTCTTTGATTTTTGATTTTAAACTCCAAATTCTTCCTGCATTTCTACACCTAGCTATGCTATCGATTTTAGGTACTATCACTTTGACCCGAATAATTTTGATCTTATTTATGGTTATCTAAACTAGTTTAGCCCAACTAATTTTCTTTCATCTATCTAATCCTACTATACCAGCACTCTATGTAATTATATACTTCCAATCACTTACAGCTTAATTAATCTATCAGGAGATTACTTACTTTGGATGGTTAGGAAATGGGTAGCTTTTGTAATTTGATCCTTTATCTCCCATATACTATCACATTCCCTTAGATTTCATGAAATTGCTAACATAAAATCCTTCGTAATATGCCTCCATTTCCATTCTCGGATAAGGAGTGGTTGAGCAATTTTTTTTGATTGGTTCTTTGGCTCTAACCTTAGCTTATTGATTTAACAAGTATTTAAACATATACTTTGCTATCATCCTTTTCATACCTTTTCGATCATAACGTATTTTTAAGGTATGATG
Organism: Erythroxylum suave; assembly: GCA_027563595.1. Classification (NCBI taxonomy): domain Eukaryota; kingdom Viridiplantae; phylum Streptophyta; class Magnoliopsida; order Malpighiales; family Erythroxylaceae; genus Erythroxylum; species Erythroxylum suave. Next base: position 34,715 of record JAOSBN010058768.1, on the reverse strand, counting down.
CCTCTCGTGTTCCTTAGATACATAGCATACAATGGTGAGTGACTTAATCTGGAATTTTTTTATTAAGTTTAGCCATGACTAGTACATAACATTCTTGACCTAACATCAGTGTAATGTTACCTCTCTATAAAATTCCCTTAATTTCTGTAACTTGTCTCTATATGAAACTCTTTTTTCTAAATCATTGCTTTCACTTTCTCACTAATAATCAGTTTATTCACAACTTTGCTAACTTAACCATACATCAAACCATCCATTTAACACTATCAAGATTCATGTCTACCTAGATTACTACTAATTAAATCTTTAATTAGGGTTCTCCCCAAAACCATTGTTCTCGTATACTTCTTAATATTAAACATTTCCTTTCTTATTGTCTCTTGTTATAATCAAAACTCAATAATATTTTTCTTGTATTTCTTATGCCTCACATAGACTCTTTAACTTTTAAAACTCAAATCCATAGCCACTAGTGAACTATTTATTGTACCTTTGTCATTTACCATCATATTCTTTAGAAGAAAATCAATCATTTTAGATCATACCTTAAGACACTAACATAATATCTTATTCTCATTAAAAACCATTCAATAACCTCATATTTCAAATTTTACTATCTAATAATGCAATTTCGAGCTTATCAAACCTCAATCTCTTCAAACAAGGAGTATACCTCATACTTCCACTGCACAACTCTAATGTTCAATAAAAATATCTTTATTTGTCCATTTCTAATACTACAAAAACACTTATGTGATTTCAGGTACCTTATAACTCAATCTAGGACTTCACTAGTTACTAAAAATTTTTAATCATCTAAAATCTCCATGTTATACTTTTTTAAAGGACTCATACATAATTCTTATCATTCTCCCAATTGTCATTTATAATTATTTGTAATATAATAGCTCTAAATTCTATTGAGAAAATTCTCCATTATAGATCAAAACTTATCACTAAAATTTCCTTGAAAAATTTACCACCATTTTCACATATGATTTTCAAGAAATAACAATTGACTAACATTAAAAGAAACTTAAAACAATGAATATCCAATACTTTGAATCGATACACTAATATACGCACAATTGAAAGCTTACGTCAAACTGATCATTACTATAATTAATAACATTAAAAAATAGTATTCCCCCAAAAATGTTGTTCAATCATCAATCTTGATTAAAGATTCCATCACAATGTCATTCATAACATTACTTTATACGAATCCACAAATCACCTTACAATTAAAAATATACTTGACCTTAAACAAATTATTCCAAGATTGATATTTATTCTAATTAATCACTCTATAAGGTTATAACATTTAAACATATCAAAATTTAGTCTCTAATTACTCTTATCAATAATTAATCCTGAACTAATTCAACCGAAATGAGCAATTTCACCCGATAAATATATTCACAGATTACTTTTTCAGTATTAAAATACTAAATAACCTAATAAAATTATGTAATTATTAGGTCATAGAAACTAAATAACTTGTACACTGAATTCTTATTATTTTTCTAGCGATCATGGTTGACATGCTAAGAGATGAGAGAATTCTCTCGCCAACTACTATATCTGGCTTCCCTTGTGTACCAATGCTAACTTCCTTTGGAAGCAATCCACTTCGACATAATGCACTATTAGTCAATTTCCTTCTTGGTATGACTTCATAGTCATGGATTTCTAATAAGATCAACTCATTAGAGAGCTTCCAATTCGAACTACTATGTAACTAACTCTATTAAAATTCTATGCCACTGGTATAGCTTTATTGAAAGTATTTATTATCATATGGCACTCTGAAAGCTCTAACTTCACCCTAATCTATCAAACAAAATGTTTAGAAATATAAAAGTGCATAGTTCTAGGATCTAGGTAAACATATTCATCACTACCGAAACTATAATCGTACCCATCACCATATCAAATGTATCCTTAACATCCTGCTAGGTTACTACAATTACCGTAGCTTTTGCAAGTGGTCTCCTTCCACATTATTTACACCTTAGTATTGAGCTCCTAGTATTTTGGGAGTCTATAGACATTGTAGGTGGTCTGAGTGACCTTTGACTAGAAGATATTCCTCATCTCACTCTTCTATCACTAATCCATTTAAATTTATTATTTTTAGCCCAATCCATCCAAATTAAGGAACTTTCAAGATCTCTACTCATATTGAATTGTTTCGCACCTAATTTACAAATATGCTTAATCAAACTCCATGGCATTAGGGCCTCCCGCGGCTGGTGCATCATTGTTGCTTGTATTTGCATTGTTCAGTCAAGGTGAAAAAAATTCAATTGGTGGTTTTTCCAATCATAATAGTTCTTAACGGGGTTGATTCGTAAAGAAAAACATCTACTAATCCATCCCTGTACTTGGTCTCCCGTGTTGACGCTACTTCGAGTGCTAGAGCCTCTAGTGTGGCTTTGGGACCCCTAAGGTTTTGTCAGTGCATAATGTTGTGAATTCAAGGATAAACTATATAACACTAGAAAGTTTTAAAATTAGATGCTAGAAAAATAACAAAACTTTACAGGTTGTTTTGTTCACAAAAAATTCTTTTGAAAAAATTATGAAATCATAACATATATAGAAACAACTCTATTTCAAAACCTGCTTTGGTACTACTTGAAAGGACCCATCCTAGAGTTTCCCTTCTAGAACTTAAGTGGAGCCCTCCCAGTGACTCCATGCCAGCCCTCAAATCAATATCTAACTCAACTGAAGGGTTCTCACAAAGCTAAGTTGTTTAATTTTTAAAAACCTGCTATACTTTAAAATTTAAAAGCGCAAAAAATAACAGGAATTTTTTTAACTCTAAAAAAATCCAACAATGACAACTGATTTTTCTAAGATTCCTAAATTTCAAAAAATTGTATAACACGATTTAAAACACTCCTAGTATTTGATATACCATTTCAACTTCTGGAATGAGACCTTAGATCCACATCACAAGCAACCACAAACACATAATCCTTAACATTTTAAAAACACAATATATGTAAACATTAATTAACAATATAAATAAAACATATATATTTTCATAATCACATACAATGTTTCTTAAAAATGGTTGAGCTTGAGTTTGGGATTTCTACCAAAACTTTACATACCTCATTTCTATTGAGGAGCAAAGCCCTTATAAACTCATATTTCATTAAGTAAAATATATTTAGAATCCCAAAAATATTTATAAGAACACACTTTTAAACCCTTTCCAAAATAATTTAAAACATATATACAAGTAACTAAGCCAATTTCAAGAAAACACATACATAAAAAAAATAACACAAGCATAACAGCACCTAATGATTCAACTAATCTAGCAGTGGAATCCCACCTATTGTAGCACTTGTACACATACATAGGGTGGTTTATTTAAAAACATAAAAATAGGGGTAAGCGATGGTTGCAAGGTTACACACGCTAAATTTTACTATTTATTAACCTTGGTAAATTTTGCAAGCGCATGGGTCGTTCGCATAGTAACTAAGGTGTCGATCCCACGGGGAAGCCTAATCTAGTCCTAAAATCTAAGGTCGCACTAAAATTGTAATAATTCTAAACAAATAACTAATGTAGAAATTAACTCAATCAACAATCAATTATGAGAATTTATAGTGTCGAAGTGTAAACAAAATAGCAACCACATAACCCTATCCGAAATCTACCTAGAAATCACCAAGTGAGAGAAAGGGGATTTTGATTCGAAACTAATGAAAACCTAACCAATTATGCAATCATTGAATTAATGGGTCTAGAAGGTCCTAGGGTGAATTACTTGTTAGAGTAGTGCTCTAAAGGCAATCACCTTTAGCACTTTTGTAATGAATTTATTTTGATTAATAAAGAAAAAAGGCATTTTTCATTATTTGATATTCTTTTATAAATGAGTGGATGTTGCTCTTAAATCAGATTAATGAAGTCTATGATACAAAATATAGTATGAAGGAAATCATGATGAGATCATGATAATGAGACTCCTATCATGTGCAATTATGTTAGTATCTAAATAATCCCTAGTCATAGGATTAATAAGATATGACATTATTAATCCAGATAGACAAGTACATGTTATACTTCTTGATTTGATCAAGCATTGGATCTCATAAACTATAAATATGAGATGTTTAGAGTTAACATGTTGATGCACTCAGGGTAGTAAGTATATTGGATGACCTACTACGAAATTATCATATGGATGATCTATCGAATGTCAATGATTAATCTCATCATAGCAATGGTGTAAATATCCTAACACTTGAGGTACTCAAGGATATCTTAGATACTGATCCTTTACTTTGGCATCATTCCTTGTTACCTTAAGACGAGGTCGCTCTTAGGGTGGTGATTGGTACAGCTATTGGTATTCGAAGGTAATTGGATAGCTAATAAATGATTCACCACTCTTGATAGAAGGAGATGATACCTACAGAGAGTAATGAGATCCCAGGGCAAGAACTAACATCACTTGGACTAGATGTGATGTAGTCAGTCTAGTGGGAGTTGATACATAGCCCATACTTCGAACCAAGTGGGGTATAGTATGGTGAAAGGATGAATCGCATGGTAATTTTCTGTGGAAAGGTTCATAAGGTTGATAATTATCTATTGAAGTGTTCATATGTTAATCCAGTTATATTCCAGTAAATTGGCATCATGGAACCCCTTTATGATTTGATTGAATTAAGAGTTAATTCAAATGCCTAAAATAACCAAGAACCTAAAGGTCACACGCATAAAAGATATGATGAAAAACAAGTGTGTATAACCTAATTTAAGTAGGCCACGATCGTGACTCATAGAGCCACGGTCATGGCTAAAAGCAAGCTTGTTTTAAAGAGGCCACGATCGCGACAGAGGGCACGAAATGGTATGTAAGTTAGTTCTTCACTTATGTACACAAGCTTCCTTCACTTCTTACACACTCAAGTGATAGAGAAAGGGTTCTAGGATTGTTTTAGAGTGAGAGTGAGGTGTCTTGGGTTTTGTCTTTGCAATTCATGCAATTGTTGCATGAATCAAAGTGCATGCAACAAGATTCTTGACCTATCTTCCATTATGATGAGCATCTAGTAGAACTCATCTAGTTTGGCACTCAAATAACCCTTAAACATTGTTTCTTCTTCTATTTTTGCATGTTCTTGGAGATCAAGGAATGTTTTGGTTTTTGCAACAACCCAAACAAGGAGAAGAAACATAAAAAGGAGGAGATACACAAGGTAAAAAGTTTATATTTCAAGTTCTCTTATACATATCTATGCATGCAAGTTATGATCTTGTGGTTTTTAGGGTTGTCATGGTGTCGGAATCTTGATTCCGACACTTCCACTGAATCTGCATGCATATGATGCATGAAACCATGGCTAACCTAACAATGGTATCAGAGCAAGTCTATGCATGTGTTAGATGATGTATTCAACATGTACAAAGTGTTTGCTATGTTGTAACTGACTTATATATTGATTTGGAAAAATTCGTTTAAATTCTAGAAATTTTTTTTTTCTGATTTTCATTCTCAAAAATGTTTATAAGATGTTATGTTATGTTTCTGTAGAAGAAAATTGCAATTGAAAGTCATTTTATATTTTATTTCGAATTTATATCCATATTGTTCATATGTTAATAATTCTATAAATTTTTGCCTTTTTTTTCACAAAAATGTTTATAACGTGTTATATTATGTTTTTGTAAAAGTAAAATGCAATTGAATTTCATTTACTATTTTATTAGGAATTAAGTTTCACCTTGATGCATGTATGAAGTTCTGGAAAATCTGGAAACGTGATGAACATTCATGCATCAAAATTCCATATTAATTTTTTAAAAAGTTTGATTTTACAAATTTTATGTATGTACATGCAAGATGAGAAGTTTCCACATGTTTTAGATGCATGAAATTTGTTGTTAAAGTGATTATCTTATGCATGCATGATGTAATGTATGACTTGTGTTAGAAGTAATATGACAAGTGTCATACACATATGATATGTTGGCTTATTCCAATTTATTAATAAATAATTCCTAAGAATTAGGTTCTGGAATTTTTTATTAAACATATTTAGAATGTTTAAAAGTCTATGAAATTTTTCGAGAATTAATTGAATTGGATTTAATTATTAAATAAAGTCAAAGTCAACATTAGTCAACTTTTTGAAAGTTGATGGAGTTGACTTACATAATGACTTATAATGTATGTATTTCAGTTTTGAGACCTAACTAAGGTTCTTATGTGATAAGAAATGCACTATTTTGATGGTAATAACATGTTCAATGCATGTGTTTGAAATTAAGGTTATGGAAATTTTCCGAACATTGAATCAGTCCCTTTAGTATCTGATAGGTTAACTTATTTATCTTGAAGGGGTAGAAATTGTTTAGGTAAATTAGAGATGACCTAGGGATATTATAAAAGAATAATTGGTTTACAGAAATTTTGGAAACCCTAGGGATTAATTTAGAATTAATCCAAGTAAAGCACAAAATTTTTAGTGTGACTAAAGAAAGGCATAAATACAAGGATTAAATTGTTTAATTTGGACATCAAAATAATTGAATTTTAGAGTTCCTAATCGAATCACATTCATAATTCGGATTAGCCAAGACCAAGACTAGTACCCAATTAGGTTCAAGAGTTGAATCGAATCGTGAACTTTAGATGGATAGTCAAGTCACAAGCTAAATTAAATCTCCTTTGTGTGATACATGCATTAGATGCATTTTAAGGGTTATTATGGACATAGGCTCCAAGTATTGATGAGACCAAAGAACAAATCCCTAAATCAAAATATTAGGACTTACGTCTTCCATTGATTTGATGAGAACCAGAGTTCTTTTAGAGTTGGGTTATTGGGCAAACCCAAGCCCGCTCTACAATAATATGGTCAAACTATGGAAATTAGATTTTTCGGATTAATGGGTTGGTTTTAACTGAAAGCGTTGATTTATTGGGCAAACCTAAGGTCAACGTGGATAGAGGCAAAGTTGGGTTCATACATGGGATGTATACAAATCAAGAGTTAATGACCCAATGAGTGTGCCAAATCAATAGCTGATGGCACAACTTAATAGTTGCATAATTGAATGCAATTGGTATGAATGATACCTATCGATTGATCTAAGGTGGGTTGTTGGGCAAACCCAATGTCATTCTTAGTGATATCGAATATCGACCCATTAGGAAAACTATAAGTTTTCTCGAATTCATAGTAAAGGTTATGGATTTGAATAAGAATAGTGGGACCTATATGAATGTGATTAAAGCCTTTATCAATATGCATTAAGTGTACATTCTAACTTTTCTCTTGTTTGTCTAGGTTATTGAGTCACCACGATGTCTTCTAGTATGAACTTACGCTCCCTGTTAGATTCCAACAAACTCATGGGACCAAACTTCTTAGATTGGCTACAAAATTTGAGAATTGTTCTCAAATATGAGAAACTAGGGTATGTCCTAGATGAACCACTTCCCAATTCCCTGCTGTTGATGCATCAGATGAAGATTAGAGAGCTTACAAGAAGCTACTAGATGATAGTGAGTGGTTAGCTATATAATGCTGGCCTTTATGTCACCAGAACTGTAAAAGCAGCATGAGGCTATGGATGCTCACACTATAGTCTACCATGTGAGGGAAATATTTGATGAGCAAGCTTAGTTTGAAAGGTTTGAGACCTCCAATTTGCTTTTCTGTTCTAAGATAGTTGAGGGATCATCTTTAGTTGAGTATGCGCTAAACATGAATGGATATATTAAGAAAGTTTCATTATGGATTATGAATTAAGTATAGAATTAATTCTGAATGGTTTGACCAATAGTTATCACATTTTTTGCTTAATTGTTGAATAAACCAAATGTCCATGATGATATCTGAGCTGATTAATCTGCTCAAAATAGCTGAGCGACAATAAGGCTATGATGCTGGTGGACGCTATTTCTGGTTCTTGAAAGAATAATCGAAAGAAGAAGAAGTCCAAGAGGCCAGTTGGAGGTGTAGCCAAGAAAAAAGCAAAGGAGACAACACCAAAGGGAATATGCTTCCATTGTAACAAGGAAGGGCATTGGAAGAGGAATTGCAAAGCTTATCTAAAGTCACTAAAGCAGAAGAAGGCATTAGATGCCCCACCATCTACTTTTGGTATGTTGTTTGTCATTGAGGTAAATACTATTTCTGATAATAACATTTGGGTATTATATAACGAATGTGGCTCACACATATGTGTTGATATGCAGGGTATTAGGGATAGTAGACCTCTTAAGAAGGGAGAGATGGACCCACGTGTCGGAAATGGAGCAAGTGTTACTGCATTAGATGTAAGGACATCTGTTTTGTATCTTCCTAGTGGGTTAGAGTTAATTTTGGAAAATTTCTATTATGTACCCATTGTAAGTAAAAACATTGTATTTGTTTCAAAACATTGTATTTGTTTCATGTCTTAATAAAGCGAGATTTTATTTAAAATTTTCAAGCAATTGTTGTTCAATTAAATTGAATGAAATGTTGTATGGTACTGCTACATTATGTAATGGAATTTACATATTGGATGTGTCAATCCAATTTTAAATATCAATGATAATAAAAGACAAAAACAAGATAACTTAAAGTTATCTTACTTATGGCATTGTCGACTTAGCCATATGAGGGAGAAACACATGATTAAGCTACATAAGAATGGTAGCCTAGGGTCATTTGATTATGAATCATATGACACATGTGAATATTGTTTGTTAGACAAGATGACTAAATTACCTTTTAAAGGAAAAGTTGAATTAATGAATATGTTATTATACCTAATACATTCTGATGTATATGGTCCAATGTCCATTCATGTCAGGGGCGGTTTTATGTATTACTTTTATTGATGATTATTCACGATATGGGTATGTGCATATAATGAGATACAATTTAGACATGAAGTAGAGAAACAATTTGGTAGAAGTATTAAGGCACTTTGATCTGATCAAGGTGGTGAATACTTAAACAAGGAATTTCTAATTTATCTCAGAGATAATGGGATAGTATTCCAGTGGACTCCACTTTACACACCACAACATAATGGTGTAGTTGAAAGGAGAAACCGATCCTTGTTAAGGTCAATGATGGGCTTAGTGGATCTAGCAAAATCCTTTTGGGGTTATACACTCGAGACTACTGTTTATGTGACAAATATAGTCCCTTCAAAGGTAGTTGAAGTTACTCCATATGAGATGTGGACTAATAAAAGGCCCTATCTTTCACATATGAAAGTTTGGGGGTGTCCGACTTATATGAAGCAGATTCAATCAGATAAGCTCGAAGCAAAATCTAATAAATGTCTGTTTATAGAATATCCTAAGGAAACAATTGGATATCAATTCTATAATGCTTTAGAGCAAAAGATATTTGAATCAAAGCATGCTATCTTTTTAAAGAAAGAGTTTTTTCTAAGAGAAAACGGTGGGAGCAAAGTTGAACTTGATGAAGTTTATGATGCTCAAACAGACGCAGATTAACTGCCTAAACCCGAAATTGTTGTTCATGGAGATGAGACAATAGTTGAACCTTCTGAGACACAACATGTTCATAGGTCAAGTAGGATATGCAATGTTCCAGAAAGATATGGATTTCATGTAAGTGAACAAAATGATGTATTGCTCATAGAGGATGATGAGCCTATAACCTATGAAGAGGCTCTGAAGAGTTCAAATTCTAAAAAATGACCTGAAGCCATAAAATTTGAAGTGGATTCCATGTATGAAAACCAAGTATGGACTTTGGTTGACCCACTTGAAGGATTAAAACCCATAGGGTGCAAATGGATTTTCAAGAAGAAAATTGACATGGAAGGTAATGTGATTATCTATAAGGCGAGGCTAGTCACTAAAGGTTATCGTCAAAGATAAGGAGTTGAATATGATGAGACATTTAGCCCCGTAGCTATACTTAAATCCATTAGAATACTCTTATCCATTACTGCTCATTATGATTATGAAATATGACAAATGGATGTGAAGATAACTTTTTAAAATGGAAACCTTGTTGAGGATGTATATACAATACAACCTAAATGCTTTGCATCCAAAGATGGCAAAAAGGTATGTAAGCTTCAAAAATCCATTCATGGATTAGAGTAAGCATCTAGGAGTTGAAACATCCCATTTGATGAGACAATCAAAGATTTTGGTTTCTCATAAAATCCTGATGAACCATGTGTGTACAAGAAGGTTAGTGGGAGTGCTATCATATTCCTTATGTTATATGTGGATGACATATTACTAATAAGAAATGACGTCTCTAGTTTGCAATTAGTCAAAGTTTAGTTGTCCCAAAAAGTTTCCATGAAAGACCATGGAGAAGCAACTTATATATTAGGAATAATGATCTATAGAGATAGATCAAGGAAGTTGCCAGGTTCACAGTTAACATACATAGATGAAGTGCTAAATAGGTTTATTATAGAGTAATCCAAGAGAGGGTTTCTTCCTATGACTCATGAGATAAAACTCCAAATCTATATGTCCTAAGATGCAAGATGAGCGGACTCGCATAAGTGTGATCCCGTATTCTTCAACAGTAGGATCAATCATATATGCTATGTTATGTACTAGACCCAATATATCATATGATCTAAGTGCAATGAGCAGTTATCAATTGGATCTTGGTAAAGGTCACTGGGTGGCTGTTAAGAATATCTTAAAGTACTTGAGAAGGACTAAGGATATATTCTTGATATATGGAAATGGAGATCTCGTAGTGAGCGGGCATACAGATGTCAGTTTTCAATCTGACCAAGACGACTCCAAATTTTATTCAGGTTATGTTTTCACACTGAATGGTGTAGCAGTTAGTTGGAAGAGTTCCAAACAAGAGATGACTGCAGATTTGATGACCGAGTCAGAGTACATTGTAGCTGCGGAAGCGACTAAAGAAGCTGTTTGGATCAAGAAGTTGGTCATGGAACTTGGAGTGGTTCCTAACATAGTAGATCCAATATTGTTTTATTGTAACAACAATGGGGCTATTGCTCAGGCCAAGGAACTGAGGTCTCATCAAAGGTCCAAGCACATACTCGGGAGATATCACCTGATCAGGGAGATCATTGATAGAGGTGATGTGAAGATAGAGAGAGTGCCCACAGATTAGAACATCGTTAATCTTTTGACTAAGCCACTTCCTCAAGCAAAATTTGATTCTTATGTTCTCGCCTATGGTATTAGATACAAAGGTGATTGGCTTTAATGCAAGTAGGAGATTAGAGTAGTGCTCTAAAGGCAATCATCTTTAGTATTTTTGTACTAACTTTATTTTAATTAATAAACAGAAAGAAATTTTTCATTAATTTGATATTCTTTTGTATATGAATGGATATTAATCTTAAATCAGATTAATGAAGTCCATGATACAAAACTTAGCATGGAGGAAATCATGATGAGATCATGATAATGAGATTCCTATCATATGTAATTATGTTAGTATCTAAATAATCCCTAGTCATAGGATTAATAAGATAGGTTATTATTAATCCTGACAGACTATCGCATGTTATACTTCTTGATTTGATCAACAAGTGGACCTTATAAACTGTAAACATGAGCTGTTTAGAGTTAACATGTGGATGCCTACTAAGGGTAGTAAGTACATCAGATGACCCACTATAAGATTATTATATGGATGAATCTCATCATAGTAATGGTGTAAATATTCTAAGACCTGAGGTACTCAAGTATATCTTGGATACTAATCCTGTACTTTGACATCGCTCTTAGGGTGGTGTTTGGGTACAATTATTAGTATTCGAAGGTAATTAGGTAGTCAATAAAGGATTCACCAATCCTAATAGAAGGAGATAATACCCACGGCCTCTTATCAAGGTCATTACTCGGGAATCTCTGGCCAGAGTAGTTATATGTCATGAAGATAGTCTTCAATGACACATAGAGTAATGAGATCCCAGGATAAGAATTAATGTCACTTGGACTAGATGTGACGTAGTCAGTCTAGTGGGAGTTGACACATAGCCCATACTCTAAACCAAGTGGGGTATAGTATGGTGAAAGGATGAATTGCATAATAATTGTCTATAGAAAGGTTCATAAATTGGATAATTATGTTAAGTTAAGAAGATTTCACTGCTTCTATTGATTTTGATGAAAGTCAAATAATAATAATAATAGAAGTGTGTGAACTATTTTGATGAGTTTATTAAATGCGTAGATAAATGTACATAAGACGATATGAAGTCACAAGACGAAGTGTAGACATAAGACGATACGAAGTCATAAGATGATGCAAAGTCATAAGATGAAGTGTAGACATAAGACGATATGAAGTCATAAGATGAAGTGCAGACATAAGACGATATGAAGTCATAAGACGATGTGAAGTCATAAGAAGAAGTGAAGTCATAAGACGAAGTGAAGTCATCAGACGAAGTGAAGTCATAAGACGAAGTATACAAATCAAATCAAAATGATCTACAACGAAAGTTAGATAGTTGGAGTGGTTATAGGACTTAACTAACAACAGATTTTTGAAGATTCTACAAGCAGTTTTTTTCAAAAAGACTGTTGGTGAATTAGACTATAAATATCAGTGCAATCGTAGACAAAACAACTTTTTACTTACTTTTACTTACACAAAATAACTTTGTGATCAATTGAGTATACAAAAACTATCCTGAGTAAAAAGAAGGAAGACAGAGATCAAGAACACCTGTAGCGTGAGTTTAGAAAAGCTCAAACAATATCTTTTCAAGTGAAAGGAAGGCTAGGGCTTGAAAAGGCTAAGATAGCAAATAAAGAATACTTTGTGAAAGAGAACTGAAGAGGCTCTGAAAGAGTAGAAATAATACTTGTAAAGTTGAAGAGATAGTGAAATCTCAGATAAACTTTGAGGACTGGACATAGCCTAAATGTTAAGGGTGAACCAGTATAAATTGTAGTGTCATATTCTCTAACCCTTATTTCTTTAATTTCTTGTTGCTAGAAGAAAAGATACTATTTCTACTGTAACATTACTCAAACAAATTAAGTGTGCTGTTTTGTAATGATCCGAGTTTTCAAGAAAATCAAGAAGATTCTAAAGATAACTGATAAGTTGTCAAACTACTAAAAATAAAAGAAATGTATTTCCAATTCTCCAAAAACTAGGTAGCTAGTGGTGAATCGAGTCGAATCTGCAAGGAATTAATGCAAAGCTACTCAAATGCTCAAAAAATAACATATTAAAGAATTGATATTGCAGGAGACGTAAATAAAAATAAAAGCAATGTAGAAAATTGAAGGAGAGCTACAGTGACAGATACAATATGAGTATGTTGTCTTGGCGCAAAATAGATCTGAATAGCAAATAATAAAGCGAGATTAAAACGCAATGGGATGAAAACCTAGCCAAGGTACTCTTCAATTCAGCCTGAGAATTCAATCATTGACATCATAAGATAAATTATACAATTTAGATAGACAAAGTTATATCCAGAGGTGACACACTCATTAACCAATCTTTTCTTACTTTGTCGATAACTTCAGGAAATGCCTTGACAAGTTAATTCCCTAATCTAAAGATAACCCTCGGGAAACACTTGGACAAGATCAATCTCTAGTTGCATTAAGAATGAAAAAGACCCTTGTCATAACCAATAAATTCGGAAACATTGTAATCTATCAAGTCAGATTATTTAATTCCATCGATTTTACCACCAACATACATCGTTCGCAAGATAAAACCAATTTGCTACTTTGATAGAATAATATCTACGACAATACTATCCTATTCAGCAATTTATCGCTTAATCAATCACACAACTCGTGACATTGCATAATAAACTAAGCAATAATAAATCTGGTTCAAGCACAGAAACTAAATAAATATCTTAATTGCATAAACAAATAAAACATAGTCTCATAAATCATCCATGGCTGAATATCCAAGCACCCTAACTAGAAAACGGTTTAGTTGTTCATAACTAACATGAGAACACAAGATACCATAGAGTTCATCTTGTCTTCATAGCAAAATAAAATAAAGACTGTCATAACAATGGTGGCTGGCAGCTGAATACTCAAAACAAGAGAAGGAAGAGAGGACCCTATTTAATTTTCTTTTGCCAAACGGTATTTATATCCTTTCCAATTCATAACCTAGCCAAATTTAGGACAGATTTTCTAATTGATCTTCAAGTAGGACTCTTCATTCTGGCTTCCTAGCTTGTATTCCGCGTCTCCAACAAAGATCCAGCCCAAAATAGATGACAATTGGGCTTAAAAACTCATCCATAAATTATGCCCAATTCTTGCCTGATACGACATGGTCATGTCGTATCTGTTTCCAGCATGTAGCTTCTCCAAAACAGCCCAAGTCTCCTACATTACGACTCCAACTCCTACTTTGGTCTCTAACACGCATAACAAACACAAAAGCACACAAATAATAAACCAACACCTGCAAAATGAATGCCAACTATCCTAGAAACCATGCATGAAATGCAACCTATGAAACAACCCCACACTTAAACAATACTTGTCCTTAAGTATTCAATATATTCAAAACCTCAAGGCTTCCAACCTCTTATCACTATTCTTTCTCCCATACTTAGCACTTCCTAAGCCAACAAATACAATCATAAAATCAAATAAACAATGCATGAACGATCGATCTCCTAGTTAATTAGGAATGTTAACCACTTTGACATTACCTTATAGAAAGCAATAACACCTGCACCCTCTCCAATTTTGCTCAACATTCATGTAAAATTTTCGGGTGTAGTGTTTCTCTCAAAATCGATGCATAGTAGTCCTTTCCATAGTCTTGACATAGAGTTCAATCTCTACCAATAGCTCGAATTCAAAAACCTATATCGATCAACTAGGTCTTTTAAAGGCTTGTACTGTGGTTATGGGGTTTAACAAAGAAAGAAAAACTCAGAGGGGCCAAGTATGTACCAAGTAACACATATCTCACACGACACATATGGCCATAGAAGTCATCACAAGTTGGCCGAACCATTCCTTCCTATCTCTAGTTATCACTCTCCATTCATTCATCAAGGTGTTTCTCATAAATCATGGCTTAGCAAGTTTTATCATTAATTTAAAGTTCAAAGCATCGAACTCACTTTTAAAATTTTTTCGAGGGAAGAAAACAATATTGAATTTGAATATATTTTTATATATTTTTTCTCCTTTTTCCTTTTTTTTTAATATTGTTTTCTCCTTCGAATTGTCTTCTAACTCTTAAGACTAACACCATGTAACAACTAGGAGCATGACGTAAACATTATACACATGAAGGATATGATTTAACAAAATAAATACATGTTGCTTGGCAATTTCTCTTAATAGGTGTCAAATTTTAGGGCTACAGAAGAAAAAAAGGATAGGGTTTATTCGGTTTTTAACATAAGGACAAAGAAAGGTCTTAGGTTCAAACGGGGACTACAAGGGATAATTCACTTGGTGGGATACTCAAAGAAATTGGATAGCAAAGGGTTACACAAACAATGCCTTAGTTTCATCTCGATGTACTAAATGTGGCTTTGATAGAAACTCACATGTTAGATTCTAGCAGGGAACATACTATACATGCACACACAAAAGAAATATGGAGTATATGTAATGTTGTACTCCCTTTTAAGCGGCTCAAAAATCTCATGGTTAATTTTGTGTGGGTGTATGTTATTACTCCTATAAGGTGTATTTTGTCGAGGTCCTATTTGATTCTGAGTGTATTAGTTAGTTCAAGTTATGCTAGGAAGGGAGTCAAAATAGATCAATTAAGCTAAAAACACTTAAAAAGTCGAATATATCAAATCACATCAAGACAAGACTATTTAAGGTGGGATTTACTCTATTATGCATGTTAATTGATGCATGAACATTTAAAAATGAAATAAATAAACTAACAGGTGCAACTAGTTACCATATGACAATGTCGTATAAGCAAGTAGACCAATGCATAGCAACGCAAACAATACATGCAGAAAAGATGAAATGCAATTGCAACCAACATAGCATCATGACATGCGTATGTCCTATGACAACACAATATGAAAAATCACAGAAACACCAGCAACAAATTTTATTTATTTATTTACCAAAAGAAAGCTATCAAATATATAAAAAAAAGCAGTCTCCCCACCCCACACTTAGAACTTACATTGTCTACAATGTAATCAAAGACAAGACAATATAAATTAAAGGCCTAGAGTAAGGACAAAAGTTACCAAGATCATGGTGACGGAGGAAATGGAGGCTCGCTGTTGAAACAACTAAATAAAGTTGCCACATTGTGCTCTATCTTATAAATGATGCGTTGCAGATATGTTTGCTCTCGGCGTAATTCAGCAACCTCAGCAACAAGGTCTGCAGATGGTGCATGTATAGTACTCCGAAGTCCATCCTTTCGTTTGATCAATTGAAATTGGCCATCTGCTATAGCCTTCACCAATTTCATCCTGCAAAGAGAAGCAAAATCTAGTTGCTGTGCTGGTCGGCCCACTATTAATCGGTTATGTCCAGTGGCATCAAAACTGCATAAGTTAATGGCCATTTTTGTTAACTTGTCCTAAAATCAAAGGGTGTGAATTACTTTATAATTGTGTTCAGCATAAAAATTGTGTTCAGCATAAAAATATCCTATATTAACTTTATAATTGTGTTCAGCATACCAAATCAAAAATAATTCTGCTCGGGACAAAATTTGAGAGTTTTCCAGTTTGCCCAAAAAGTTATAAGCCAAAAACCTAGGAAACAAGCGGTATACTAGGGCATGCAAAGTAGTGGCTTTGAAAGTGGATGTGTTATATGACTCAGTATCGGCAGACAAAGCCCCATAAGCTAAAATCTCATCGAACACGTTTGGGGATTTTAAAAATGCATTAACATAATTGGGAAATTCAATGCTCATTTCGTTTTCAAATCCTAGTGCAACATTGAAGTCATCTAAGCTCATGTTAAATTATTATTATAGTAGACGAAAACACACTGTGTCTAAACAAGCAGTATCCGTACTGATATGACCTTTAAATTAAAAAAAGGCAAAAAATTCCCAAACAAGTTCTTTAGCTGCATTCATGCCATTTAATTCAAAGAACACTTGGAAACCAAAAGTATGAATGAGCCGTTGAAATTGAGATTCCAACCCAAATGCATTTAGAATTGTTTGAGGAACATATCTTACATCACAAATCGGTCGCTTTATAACTGCCTTCAGTGCACGAATGTCCTTCCAGTTGGTGAACCCAAGGTTTTCTCGCACTTCCCTTCCCCCTTGGGTGTTCTGTTGCATCCGGCTCCACCTTGGGAGCGTGTGCAATGACAGCAAGGAATTTCCTTAATTTCGATGTTGTCAGTAGCTTCTAGAGAATGGTCCACATCTATCTCGGAGTCCACCATGGGTGTGGGTGCAATAGGTATTATGTGAATTTTAGAAATTTTCAGGTCTGAGCGATGAATCTTTGTAGAATGGCGAGGAGCTACTTGAAATAATGAAGGGACGTCTAATAGGTTAGAGGAAGGTGCAACAGTGGCGTGGGAAGGAGTATGTTCGGCTGAGTTTGTCATGGGTATATGGGATCTCACTCTAAAAGCTTGGCTCTTTATGCTGGCCGTTCGTTTAGGTGTTGAAGGGAAGGGGGACGAAAATTGTATGAGGTGGGGTTGAAGGAATCTCAGTGAAAAGGAGAGAGTGTGTAGATGGAAAGATTAAATAAGCAGTAGGTCAAAGTGTGCCAACAATTTGTTGGGTTGTATCCCTATTTACGAAACTGCCATGGACTTCCCTCTTTGGTTTAAACAATTGTGTACCCCACACTTGAACTTTTCACTGTGTTTGAAAAAAAAATTGAACCCCATCTGTGCACCCTAAAACACCTACCCTATAGATTATATAAACACTACAAAACAACGAGTAAACTTGGGGCAATTAAAATTTTTGTAGTTTTTTGTGGTTATGCGAGCATAGGTATAGGACATGCTCTTGTCATATACCTTCCTTTAAGCACTATCAAACACACATTAGTTCCAGACCAATTTTAAAGCACTGAGTATAGAATCAAAAATCGAAATAAATCAACACAAAATAAATGAAATAACACAAAATAAAATCAAAGCTTAAAATATAAAATTCCTCGGGTTGCCTACCAAGTAGCGCCTTTGTTTATCGTCTTTGGCTTAACAGGGGCCACACCTAGTTGTAGTCGGGTTTACTTACGTAGTATACCTCAACTAAGCATGTGGCTCAAATCCTTCATAAAAGGGTTTCAATCTATGTCTATTGACTTTAAAATTTTTTGAAGTATCTATGCTTTGAATGTCAACGACACCATTATCATAAACTTTTGCAACAACAAATGGGCCAACCCATTTAAAAAGAAACATTCCTCCAAAATGTTTAAGAGTAGAGTCAAAGAGAAGTACTTTTTGACCAATTTTAAACCTCTTTTCAATAATCTTTTTATCATGAAATGCCTTGGTTTTGGCTTTGTAAATCATGGCATTCTCATAAGCGTTGTTGTGGATTTCCTCACTCTCGGAGTTGAAGCTTACGCTGCTGCCCTGCCTCATTATAACTTGTGTTGCACATTTTCACCGCCCAAAACGCTCAATGTTCTACTTCCACAGGCAAGTGACATGTCTTGCCATAGACTAGTCGATAGGGTGACATGTTTAATGGCGTCTTGTAAGTAGTTCGATTTGCCCACAATGTATCCTTAAGGTGTGCACTCCAATCCTTGCGTGAGGGGTTTATAGTTTTGTCCAAGATGCTCTTAATCTCCCTATTGGACAACTTGGCTTGCCCATTTGTTTGTGGATGATAAGCGGTTGACGCCCTATAAGTGACGCCATATTTCTTGAACAATGCTTCCACAATTCGATTGCAAAAGTGGGTTCCACGATCCCTAATGATGGCTTTCAGTGTGCCAAACCTAATAAAAATATTAGCTTTCACAAAATCAACAATAACTTTATTGCAAAAGTGGGTTCCACGATCCCTAATGATGGCTTTCGGTGTGCCAAACCTAATAAAAATATTATCTTTCACAAAATCAACAACAACTTTAGCATTATTAGTATGTGTGACTTTCACCTCAACCTATTTTGAAACATAATCAACATCAAGTAAAATATATTGATTGCCGAAAGATGAGGGAAAAGGTCCTATAAAATCAATGCCCTAAATATCAAAAATTTCACAAACTATAACAAGTGTTTGCAACATCTCATTTCTGCGACCAATACTACCTGTAAATTGGCATCTATCACATGCTTTGCAAAAGGCATATGAATCTCTAAATAAATCAGGCCAGTAAAATCCAGATTTCAGTACCTTTCTTGCTATTCTTTGTGATCCAAAGTGGCCACCACAAGCTAACGAATGACAGAATTAAAGCATGGAAGGACTCTCTTCCTCGGGTACACATCATCTTATGATTTGATCCGAGCACATCTTCCATAAATATGGATCATCCCAAATATAATACTTGGCCTCACTCTTCAGTTTATGCTGCTGTGCCCTCATATAATCCTCCAAAAATCCATGTTATGTCAAAAAATTGACTAGGTCTGCAAGCAACGGGTTACGACATGCCCATGTCGTATTGACCCAAAATAGCTGTTCATTGGGAAACTCACCCAAAACCACTTCTCCATACTGGGAATCCGTGTTTATCCAACTTAGATGGTCAACTACAAGATTCTCAGCTCCCTTCTTGTCTCTTATCTTAATGTTAAACTCTTGGAGCAACAATACCCATCGAATCAACCTAGGCTTTACATCCTTTTTGTTCATCAAATATTTCAAAGCCGCATGATCTGAATACACAATCACTTTAGTTTGCATTAAATAGGGTTTGAATTTTTCCAAAGCAAACACCACAATGAAGAGCTCCTTTTCAATGGTTGTGTAGTTCTTTTGAGCTTCATCTAAGATTCTTGATGCATAATAAATTATATATGGATTGTGTCCAACTCTTTATCCAAGAACAGCTCCAACGGTGTAATTACTTACATCGCACATTATTTTGAATGGTCAACCCCAGTTTGGAGCCTTGATTATGGGTGCCAAAAGCAACCTCTCCTTCAATGTGTCAAATGCACCACGACATGCATCACCAAATACAAATTTGGCATCTTTTCGTAGAAGACAACTCAAAGGGTGAGCTATCTTTGCAAAATCTTTAATGAATCGCTGATAGAAGCCTGCATGGCTAAGGAAAGAACGAACTTCCTGCATACTTACGAGGTAAGGTAAAGATCCAATAACATTTACTTTGGCCTTATCAACTTCAATCCCTTTAAACGAAACTACATGTCCTAGGATGATTCCTTGACTAACCATGAAATGACATTTTTCATAATTCAACACTACGCTAGTTTCAATGAAACGTTTTAAAATTTTCTCTAAATTCTCTAGATAAGATGCAAAGGAATCACCATATATAGTAAAATCATCCATAAAGACCTTAATTATTTTCTCAACAAAGTCAGAAAAAATACTCACTATACACATTTGGAACGTCACCGACACATTGCAGAGTCCGAATGGCATGCACTTATACGCAAAGGTACCAAATGGGCATGTGAAAGTTGTCTTTTCTTGGTCCTCGAGTGCAACAAGAATTTGATGGAACCCAAAATATCCATCAAGACAGCAACAATGGGTACGACTCGCAAGTCTCTCCAACATTTGATCGATGAATGGTAAAGTGAAGTGATGTAGAGTTCAGCTTCCTGTAGTCGATGCAAACTCACCACCCATTCTGAATACGTGTTCGAACCAACTCCCCTTTATTATTTTTATCCACTGTAATGCTTGTTTTCTTTGGAACAACCTGGGTTGGGCTGACCCATTTGCTATCTGAAATAACAGATATCATATCTGCATGACTTAAGAATCTCTTTTTTCACAGGATTTAACCGACGTTGTGACTATCTACTCAGTTTGTAATCATCCTCAAGAAGTATCCAGTGCATGCAGATTATTGGACTTATACCTTTGATGTCAGCAATAGTCCATCCCATAGCTTCCTTATGATCTTGAAATACCCACATCAAACAGTCTTCCCCCACCTTACTCAACTCATTTGAAATAATTACTAGAAGTGTGTCTCCAGCACCCAAAAACGTGTATTTAAGGTAAGAGGGCACTAGCTTAAGCTCCAGATCTGGCGGTTTCACTACAGATGGCAAAATTCGGTTTCTGGCATATACCATATAATCATGTCGTACCGGTTCCAGTAAACTGCACAACATTATTTCTTCCATCTACATCCAATTTCCATTCAGATCATTTTCTACATGAAACAAACGATCTGGTAACACCCAATTTTCATCCCAGTTTGCTAACATTGGAGTCGTCAAGTCTTCAGTTAAGGCTCCCTACAAGGCATCACAACTACAAAACTCCAAAAATTTATCAACAAGGGGGTCAACACTATTTATGGCAAAAGCAGAAGCATAATCAATTCGGTTCTTTGTTGCTTTATTGATATCAAATTTAATCACAGCACCATCAAATTCCATTGTCATGGTTCCAACGTGTACATCTTTTTTTGTTCTAGATGTTTTCAAAAGCGGACGTCCTAGTAAATCATGCCAGAATTTCTAGTATTCCTATCGTCCATATTCAATACATAAAAATCAGTTGAAAATATTAATCCATCAACCTAAACCAGGACCTCCTCTAACACCCCTTCTGGAAAGACACTTGATCTATCCGCTAAGGTTAAGACAACCCTATTTTGTTTCAAAGGACCCACATTCAAAGAAGTGTAAATAGATAATGACATTAAACTAATTGAAGTTCCTAAATCGCACATAGCTTGCTCAATGCCTACATTACCTATTTTACATGAGATAGCAAACATACCTGG
This sequence comes from Erythroxylum suave, assembly GCA_027563595.1. NCBI lineage: Eukaryota > Viridiplantae > Streptophyta > Magnoliopsida > Malpighiales > Erythroxylaceae > Erythroxylum > Erythroxylum suave. The sequence goes on along the minus strand of JAOSBN010058768.1, from coordinate 12,857 downwards.
GTCACGCTCCTTAATGGGTAGCTTACCTTGTAATACTGCTAAGACTGATTCTCTTATGAGCACCCTCTTGTTAGCACGGACGTTATTCATTCCTGTGCATAACTCTTTCAAAAATTCACAATACCTGGGTATATGCTTGATTGCAGTCAACAAGGGGATATTGATTTCAACCTTCTTCAAAGTCTCAAACACCCCATTTCATTAATAGCCTTCTTCTTTTTTGCCAATTTATGAGGGAAAGGTGGTTTCTCAGGGTTAGGCCGTATGATCTCGATGTTTGTGGCTTCCTTTTTTGTTTTTATCGATACGACATGATCATGTCGTATTGCTTGTTTCGAGTCTGGTGCCTCCAATTCCTTCCCACTTCAAAGTGTGATAGCACTGACATTATGACCTCTGGTTGGGAGGGTAACCTACCCTGATTTTCCATCCTTGTCAGTGCGGAGGCTAGTTGATCTATGCGTGTCTCAATAGCTTTAATCCTGTTGTCATTTTTCTCAATAAATTTCGTTAACAACATCTTTAAATCATCATTGCTGCCTTGCCTTGATTGTTGGTGGTACTGTTGAGGTGGATTGTGCTGCCTTTGTTGGTTATTTCCATTCCCATACCTCATATTAGGGTGATCATGCCAACCCAAATTATATATGTTCGAATAAGGATCATATTTTCGGTTGTGATTGCTATAATTATCTATGACATTTACCATTTCATCCTCTTGCAAGGCGGGGCATGCATCAGTTAGGTGCTCTTGAAAAAAGCAAAGTCCACATGTTGAAGAATGTTTGTGGACTTGTTGCACAGTGCTAGCGTTACTAATAAATTGCTTTTCCAGCAAATCAGTTAGTCTTTCTAGTTTATATTCAAGACTAGAAGACCTTACCTTATGTACTCCTCGCCTGGTCGTGTTAGTGCGCGTGCTAAACTGTTGCAAATTTATAGCCATGGATGATATCAACTCTTATGTAGCTTGAGGGGTTTTGTTCACTAACGCCCCTCCACTCACAGCATCAATGACTCTTCTCTCATCTTTTATCAACCCCTCTTAACAATACTGAATAAGGAGTTGTTCACTAATACCATATTGTGGGCAACTCGCACACATCTTCTTAAATCTTTCCCAATACTTATACAAAATTTCAGAATCACACTGCTTCATTCTACAGATTTCCCTCCTCAAATTTGCAGCTCTAGATGCAGGGAAAAATCTCTCTAAAAATAATTTTTCCATGTCAACCCATATATTAACTAAACTAGGAGGTATATAAAATAACCATTCTTTCGCTGCACCCTAAAGAGAAAATGGAAATGCACGAAGCTTGATCTGATTTTCTGTAACTCCTTGTAGTTTAAACCCATTACAAATCACATGAAATTCCTTCAAATATTGATTTGGATCTTCAGTCTGTAACCCATGTAATTTCGGCAGCAACTAAATAAGTGTGGATTTTAACTCAAACCCATCATCCCCAGTCAGATACTAAATGCACAGGGGTTGGGTGTCCAGAGGTGGTAAGAGCATCTCTCCAAGTGTCTCAGGATATGCCTCTGCCATGTTTAGTTCTGAATCGGAATCTGACCCAGATGAAGATAGAGCGATCTGCTCTTGTTCTATGGTGGCACAGGAACTGTGGTTGGTTGTTGCCTACACAGTTTAACTTCTTTCCTTAGTTTTTTATTAGTTTTCTCTATCTTAGGATCAAACAAAAGTTCACCTACAGAAGAGGAAGGCTACATACAAAACACTAGAAAAGAAGTTAGAAACACAATTAAATAACTCTTTACACACCATTCCCCGGTAATGACGCCAAAATTTGATAGGTTGTCAAACTACCAAAAATAAAAGAAATGTATTTCCAATTCTCCAAAAACTAGGTAGCTAGTAGTGCATTGGGTCAAATCCACAGGGAATTAATGCAGAGTTACTCAAATGCTCAGAAAATAACAGATTAAAGAATTGATATTGCAGGAGATGTAAATAAAAATAAAAGCAATGTAGAAAATTAAAGGAGAGCTATGGTGACAGATACGAAAGGATTATGTTGTATTGGCACAAAACAAATCTAGACAGTAAATAATAAAACGAGATTAAAATGCAATGGGATGAAAACATAGCCAAGGTACTATTCAATTCAGCCTGGGAATTTGATCATTGACATCATAAGATAAATTAGACAATTCAGATAGACGAAGTTATAGCCAAAGGTGACACACTCATTAACAAATATTTTCTTACTTTGTCGGTAACTCCAGGAAATGCCCTGACAAGTTATTTCCTTAATCTAAAGACAACCACCGGGAAACGCCTTGACAAGATCAATCTCTAGATGCATTAAGAATGAAAAAGACCCATGTCTTAACCAATAAATTCGGAAACACCATAATCTATCAAGTCAGATTATTTAATTCCATCGATTTTAGCACCAATGTGCATCGTTCGTAAGATAAAATCAATTCGCTATTTTGATAGAATAATATCCACGACAATACTATCCTATCAACAGTTTCTTGCTTGATCAATTACATAACTCATGACATTGCACAATAAACTAAACAATAATAAATCTAGTTCAAGCACAGAAATTAAATAAATATCGAAATTGCATAAACAAATGAAAACATAGTCTCGCAAATCATCCATGGCTAAATATCCAAGCACCTTGATTAAAAAAGGTTTAGTTGTTCACAGCTAACATGAGAACACAAGATACCATAGAGTTCATCTTGTCTTCACAGCAAAATAAAATAAAAACTGTCATAACAACGGTGGCTGGCGACTGAATACTCAAAACAAGAGAAGGAAGAGAGGACCCTATTTTCTTATGCCAAAAGGTATTTGTATCCTTTCCAATTCGTAACCTAGCCAAAGTTAGGAGAGATTTTCTAATTAATCTTCAAGTAGGACTCTTCATTCTAGCTTCCCAACTTGTATTCCGCGTCTCCAACAAATATCCAGCCCAAAATAGATGACAAGTGGCCTTGAAAACTCATCCATAGATTTTGCCCAATTCTTGCCCGATATGACATAGTCGTGTCGTATCTGTTTCCAGCACGTAGTTTCTCCAAAATAGCCCAAATCTCTTACATTATGACTCCAATCCCCACTTTGGTCTCCTTCATGCATAACAAACACAAAAGCACACAAAAACTCAGAAATAATAAACAAACACATGCAAAATGAATGCAAACTATCCTAGAAACTATGCATGAAATGCAACCTATCAATAACTATCTTAGATGATTTTACACAATTCAACCCCCATTCTTATGTATTTTACATATTATACGTGATTTGTATATGGACAATTGATTTACTTCAGTTGGTATCAAAGCTCAAGTTTCCAAGAAACACTATTACAAAGTGAGGACAGAGATCCATGGTTAAATCACATGTTTTTATAGCTAAAGGTGCCTTCGTCTCAAGACCCCTTGCATTCAATTGTGTAGACTATCATTATTGGAAGGAAAAGATGCGGCTCTTCATAGAATCCACTCACATTGATCTTTAGGATATTATTGAAAGTGGACCATATGTTCCAATAGACTACGAAGGGAAAAGCATCTCTTCAGAAAGCTTGCGTTCAATTAAACTTAAAGGCTAAGTTCTTTTTAAGTTGTTGTCTAAGCAGAAGTGAATATGATAAGGTTCATGGACGTGAATCTGCAAAGGAAATATAGGACACATTAGCCATTGCACATAAAGGCACAAACCAGGTGAAAGAATCCAAGATTGTTATTCTTGTTCATCAGTATGAGCTGTTTAAAATGAAAGATGGCGAGTCTATTGATCAAATGTTTGGATGATTCCAAACAATTATCAATGGACTTAAATCTCTGGTGAGAATCTACGATAGTCAAGATCATGTCAAAAAGATCCTCAAAAGTCTTCCAAAAAGATGGAGACCCAAAGTAGCAGCAATACAAGAGGCGAAGGATTTAAGTAAGCTAAAGCTAGATGAATTGCTTGGTTCACTGAAAATCTATGAAGTAGAGCTTGATGTAGAAGATAAACCCAAAAGAGATAGATCTATTGCATTGAAGGCTAGTTAGAAGAATCAAAAGAATCAAAAGATGTAGAAAAATAGAAGTAAGTCTTCAAAAACATTAAAGATTGAACAAATCAAGAATGATGATGCCAGTGAATCTGATCAAGATTCAAGTGAAGATGAAGATGAGCTATCCTTCATTTCAAGAAAAATTAGAAGGATGTAGAAAAAGAAATAGAAAAATAAAGAGTCCTATTTCAAAAACATTAGCAAACATGATTTGAAGAATAGGAAAATCTCTATCGTCTACTATGTGTGTAATAAACCAAGACATTACAAGTTTGAATGCCCTTTGCTTAAAAGAAAACAAAAGAAGAGTTGAAAAAATTAAAAAAAAAAGGCATGATGGCAATATGTGAAGATCTGGATTTGTCTAAATCTGAATCCAACTCAGAATCTTCAGAACAAGCAAATATATGATTGGTAGCTGAAGGCAAAAGCGATGATGAGTTCTCTGACTTTAATGACCTTTAGCATGCCTATTTAGAATTGTTAGAAGTTTCACAAGCTATTCTAAAACAATATAGATTGTTAAAAAAGAAATTTGTTGAAAATTCTACAAACACAGAACTCTTAGAAGAAGAAAATTTCTGCCTTAAGAAACAAGTAGACGATATGAAAAAGAAAGTAACTATGGAAAAATATAAGCAGATTAATCAGTTAAAACAAAGAATTAACAGTCTTTTAGCATATTTATCAAAATTCATAGAAAGTACAAAAAATATGAATAATATTATTGGAATTTATAGACATCCAGATGATAAAAGTGGTTTAGGCATTTTTGGTAGAAATACTACTCATAATAGTAATATTCTTCATAATAGGAATTTTGTTCCCGACAGAGGGAAAAAGGAACAACATTTTTATTGCTATTCTAAGAATAATTATAAGACTAACCCCAAAGGACCCAAGAAAATATGGGTACCTAAGAAGGATATAATATATACTACAGATCTCCTTACTTGGAAAAAGCAAACACCACCAATGGTACTTAGACAGTGGCTACTTGCAACATATGACTGGAAGAAGGTCTATGTTCCTAGACCTCCAACTTAAACAAGGAGGATCAATAACTTTTGGTGACAACCAGCAGGGTAAAATAATTGGGATCGGCAAAATTGGTAAAGATTCATTTTCATCTATTGACAATGTTCTGCTAGTTGATGGTTTAAAGCATAATCTAATCAGTATAAGTCAGTTATGTGATTCTGGTTTTGAAGTATCCTTTAATCAAAATTCTTATTTAGGTAAAAACAAGGACGGGTCCATATTCTTTTCCACTAAGAGAGAAACAATCTCTATAAAATTAACTTAGACGATTTGAAAAGTCAAAATATTTCATGTCTTATATCAAAAGATGATGAAAAATTGAATTGACACAAAAAGTTAAGTCATGTTGGCTTTAAACATATTTCCAAATTAGTTATACATGATTTGGTAAGAGGTTTACTAAAGATAAGTTTTAACAAAGATTTCTTTTGCGAGAGTTGTTAGAAAGGAAAACAAGTTAAAGCATCTTTTTCATCTAAAAACATTGTAACTTTATCTAGACCTCTAGAGCTGTTACATGTAGACTTGTTTAGACCAACTAGAACAGTAAGTCTTGGTGGAAAGAGGTATGGTCTTGTAATTGTTGATGAATTTACCAGATTTTGATGGATATTGTTTTTATCTCATAAAGATGAATCTTTTAATGCTTTAAAGTTTTATCCAAAAAGTTACAAAATGAAAAAGGAATTTCTATTGCTGGAATTTGAAGTGATCATGGTGAAGAATTTGAAAATGAAAAATTCTGAATGTTTTGTGTAGAGAATGGAATTTTCCATCATTTCTCTGCTCCTAGAACTCCTCAAAAAAATGGAGTTGTACAGAGAAAGAACAGGATGATTCAGGAAATGGCAAGGACTATGCTATGTGCATTGAATCTTCCTAAGTACTTCTGGGTAGAAGCTATAAATACAGCTTGTTATATTCAAAATAGAGTATTTCCACGACCTATTTTAAATAAAACTCCATATGAGTTATAGAAGGAAAAAAAGCCAAATATTTCCTACTTTCATCCTCTTAGTTGCAAATGCACCATTTTGAATATAAAAGAAAATTTAGATAAATTCGATTCTAAGATTAATTTAGGAATTTTTCTAAGTTATTCTAGTGGTTCTAAAGCTTATAGAGTTTATAATCTTGTTTCTAAATCTATTAAAGAATTTATGCATGTAAAATTTGATGATGATTCTCATCTAGATAGGAGAGACAATTCTGATGATGAAACTACTCCCTTAAACAATAACCCAGATGATTAAGTAGATATTTCTAAAAATATTAGCCTAAGAAAAGACTAGAGATATAAATATTCTTACCCAAAAAACTTGATTATAGGAGAAACATCAAAAGGAGTGAGAAATAGATCTAAGTTTAAGAGAGAAGCCAATCTAACTTTTGTTTTTGAATTATAACCTAAGAAAATTGATGAAGCTCTTCAAGATGAAGTTTGGATTTTAGCTATGTAAGAGGAGTTAAATCAATTTACTAGGAATAAAGTCTGGTCTCCAGTACCTAAACCATCTAATAAATCTATCATAGGAACTAGATGGGATTCAAGAATAAACTAGATGAATCAAGAAAGGTATCTCATAACAAAGCTAGATTAATAGCTCAAGGCTATAATCAACAAGAAGGAATAGATTATAATGAAATATATGCTCCTGTAGCTAGATTGGAAGCTATTAGGATCTTACTTGCATATACTTTTTTCATGATATAAAATTGTTTCAAATGGATGTGAAAAGTGCTTTTTTGAATGGTTTTATAGATGAAGAAGGTTATGTAAGACAACCCCCTAGTTTTGAAGTCATTGGTAAACCAGATCATATGTATAAACTTCATAAAGCTTTGTATGGATTGAAACAAGCACCTTGTGTATGGCATGATCGTCTTAGTTCTTTTTTAATTAAAAATGACTTTATTAGAGGTCAAGTTGATAAAACTTTATTTCAGAAAAGTATCAAAAATGATTTCATTGTTGTGCAAATATATGTAGACGATATCTTTTTGTTGCAACATCTAAAAAGTTATGTTCAAATTTCTAGTTTCTTATGAAAAGTGAATTTGAAATGAGTATGATAGGTAAATTAAAGTTCATTCTTGGTATGCATATTAAACAAACTGAAGAAAATATTTTTATTTATCAACGAAAGTATATTAAAGAACTTTTAGTCAAATATAAAATGGAAAATGTTAAACCAATGTTAACTCCTATGCATCCTTCAATCGTCTTATCTAAGGATGGAGCTGGTAAGAAGATTGATCAAACTCTTTTTAGATGAATTATTAGTTCTTTGCTTTTCCTAATTGCAAGCAGACCTGATACTATGTTTAGTGTTTTTTTAGTGCAAGATTTTAAGCAGATCCTAAAGAATCTGACTATATTGCTGTTAAAAGAATATTGAGATACTTGGTAGGTTCTACTGATCCTTGCTTAATAAGAAAGGTAAAAATTTCAAGTTAATTGGCTACTATGATGTTGATTATACTAGAGACAGGATTGATAGAAAGATTACAAGTGGAGGTTGTCACTTTCTTAGTCATAATTGTCAAGAAAGAGGCAAAGTCCAATTGCTCTATCTATTGCAGAGGTTGAATACATGTTAGCCGCAATTTGTTGTTCAAAAACACTATGGATAAAGCATCAGTTAGAAGATTATTCTATTCAAGAAGATCAAATTTCAATCTTCTGTGATAATATAAGTGTTATCAATCTCTCAAAGAATCCAATACAACACTCAAGGGAAAAGCATATTGAACTTAAACATCATTTCCTAAGAGACTATGTACAGAAAGGAATTATCAATCTACAATTTATTGAGACCAATCAACAATGGGCAGATATCTTCACCAAACCCTTAAGTGAAGACAGATTCAACGAACCCAGACGAAATCTGAACATAGTAATGTTAAATGATCGCTTGTCTGAAACTCTATGACCAAGACAATACGTCCTAATGAAGCCAAAAAGTCGTAAGTTCTTAGAATGAATAATAACGGTGACTTTCACTTGATAGTATCAATCTTATAATTACCTGTGGATCAGTCACAGATGCTATAAACGATAAATTTTCAAAAGTGTTTATAAAAAGAAACTCTCTAATATCTGAAACACTTTACATTATAGAATTCTCTTAGTAATTGACTTGCTTCAAAGTTGCTCTCAACAAAGACGATTCAATCCTCTATTTACTACATCAAATCTTTTTCATTTTCATTTCATATCTCTCTTTCAATATCTTCTACATACTAACCTCACTTCTTTAAGCGAAATACATTTTTGTGTTTCGTGTTTATTCATTACAAATTAGAAGAATGTCAAAATCTCTTGTCTATTGGAGACTCGTCGTTTTCTCTTCTCTGAAGGATGATCGAGTGGATATCGAACCTGAGATTAAAGCAAACCTAGGGTATCCAAATGAAGTATATAAGTTCTAGAAGAATACAAAGGTAGTAGATAACACCTTGATATTAGAGGTAGGTAGGATGTCGATGATTGTCACACAGTAGTCGATTGTGAGGACTATTGAAAGTTCAAATAAATGAGCAAAACTGCTTAACAATACAATTGGATTGCTCAAAATAAAGACAACATCAATCAATAACTATATGGATCGAGTAATCCAGGAGCCAAGAAGTCTTTAAACTTAATTCTAAGGCTAGGGTTCTTCATTCAATTCTTCTTCACTGTATTCTACCAAGAGCGGGATCAAAGGATTTGGTGAAAATGAATGATGAACATTGTCTATTTCATCTACTCACACACCAATCTATTAATATTTTATTCTTGATTCTGAAATATATGATAAAGGCTATGGAGTATTATAATTAGAAGAGTGGTCCGTTACCTTACAGTATGCTATTGACAAGATTCTTCAAAGAATCTGGAATCCTACTTGATAGAGGAAACAGAATAAAGTTGAATATTAAGAGTGTTATCAATGCCTCTACTATTTGCAAAATGGGGATCAAGACTAAAGCTGAAACAGATAAAGATTTTACACCAGAAGCACAGTCTAAGGGGGAAGCCTTCAATCAGACGACGCAGGAAAGAAGATGTTTCATCTAGAATACAAGCAAAACATCAGTCGTCCAGAAGAATCTCAGCAAAGGTAAAAATTGAACAATCTTCTTATAAGCCACTACAAGCCAAGATAATTCCTGAAAGGAAGGAAAGTTCAGCTCGGCAACTAACTCACAAAGTGTCTTTAAAGAGGAAGGCTAAGACGCTCCAATCAAAAAGACCTGAGAAGTTAAGATTGATGCTCTTCACCAAGATTGATGCTCTTACGACAACAAGAATTAAAAAGGCAGAAAATTACTATTCTTGGTCAAGGTTTTGAAAGTGCAATGAAGCAACAACAACAACAACAACAGCCTACCAAAGTAATTATCTCTATCCCTTAGACTCAATCGAAATAACTTTCTGGAGAGACATAGGTAAAAAGGAAGTTAGTATTTGAGCAAAATAAATCTCAACAACAACTCTCTTCTAAGCTAGCAGAAGAACGAAAGAAGATGAAACCGACTCAGAAAAAGCAGGTTTCATCATTTGGTGTTTAACAAAAGACACAGACTGTTGGAACGCAGTAAGTAACTTACAACCCCCTCAACCAATGAAGAAAGAAGACTTGAAGATGAAAATAATAGAAGAATCAATGCTTGATCACAATAGAGGTTTAGTTATCATAAGAGAACCTTCTATATAGAAAGTTAAGGTTCAAGTTGAACCTATAACAGTAAGCGATCAGACGATAAATTTTCTAAGCCTTAAAGAAAGAGGATTGTATGGAATTCTACAAGATGAAGAGGCAGAACCATATCTATTGAAGATAATGAAGAATCCTTACACCATCTACCTAGTGACAAACAAAATAACAATAAAGATTGGACCAGATGTATAACTAAGACGTCCAACACTGATAGACAATAAAGACCAAGAAAAGAAGAAGAAATTTCTTAAGAAAGAAGAAGAGGATCTCATGGAAGAAGAAATTCAAGTGGCAATGAAGAATATAGACGATGTATATCTGTAGCCCAACCTATAGGCGTCTATATTTCACATAACATATCAAGGCCATTAGGAAGTAACTTTGACGTATCTACTCTAGATGAAAGTTTTAAGGTAGTTGGGACAATTTCAGAAGGAAGGTACAAAAGTATCATAATTGAAGGTATCAATTTCTACTTAGAAACCTTTGTGCATTTACTTATTCATTTGAAACTGTTAGGTTTCATTCCTTCAATCAAATATATCCTACACCTTCTAGGAAAACCAATTTTCAAACTACCCAAACCTAATGATCTTGACATTCCTCACCAAACACAACCTTTTCAATTACCCTCTATTATAATTATTGAATTAGACGACTCAATTAGAAAACCATCTATCTCTGAGTATCTTCATCTATTAAATAAAAAGCTACAAGATTCTACCGTTAACTCGGATCTCTTGAAGAATTTCATCAATTGGAATAAAGCTAGTCAAAAACAAAAGGAAGTTCAAGAAGCCTTAGCTAAACACATTGAAGAAATAGATACTAAGGTTAATGAACTAAGAGACTCAGTCGGTGATCTTCATGAGGAAGTAACACTTCTACGTGTATCTACTGAACAAGACCTCAAGGCGATCCGCACTAATATTTAATATATGTTTTCTGAAATTTTAAAGCATCTGATGTGATATTCTTTTTTATTAATAACAAATAGGGGGAGAATAGTGGAAAGGAGAGGAAAATTAGTTTTGAGAAATTATTATGCACACTATATATATTGTATTATTAGTTGAATAAATATATCATTTGTATGAATATTATTCTTCTGAATATTATTGTTATTTGTCTTAATATTTTTTATCTTATAATATTATGATTATTTGTTACCATCAAAAAGGGGGAGATTGTTTAGTCTAGAAGACTTCACTTCTTCTATTGATTTTAATGAAAGTCAAATAATAATTTTAATAGAAGTGTGTGAACTGTTTTGATGAGTGCAGATAAATGTACATAAGATGAAGTCATAAGACGATGCGAAGTCATAAGACATAAGACAGAGTGCAAACATAAGACTATACGAAGACATAAGACAATACGAAGTCATAAGACGATACCAAGACATAAGACGATGCAAAGTCATAAGATGAAGCATTCAAATCAAATCAGGATGATATAATATACAATGATAGTTAGTTAGTAGGAGTTGGTTAACGGACTCAACTAACAACAGAGCTTTGAAGATTCTTCAAATGGTTTTTTTCAAGAAGATCATTGGTGAATTAGATTATAAATATTAGTGTAGTCATAGAACAAACTAACTTTTTACTTACTTTTACTTACATGAAATAATTATGTGATCAAGTGAGTATACAAAAAATATCCTCAGTGAAAAGAAGGAAGAAAGAGATCAAGAACACTTGTAGCGTGAGTTTAGAAAACTCAAACAGTATCTTTTCAAGTGAAAGGAAAGCTAGAGCCTGAAGAGGCTAAGATAGCAGATAAAGAATACTTTGTGAAAGAGACCTGAAGAGGCTAGAAGAGTAGAAATAATACTTGTAAAGTTGAAGAGATACTGAAATCTCAGATAAACTCTGAGGACTGGACGTAGCTCAGAGGTTAAGGGCAAACCAGTATAAATCGCGATGTCCTATTCTCTAACCCTTATCTCTTTAATTTCTTGTTGTTAGAAGAAAAGATACTATTTCCGCTATTGCATTACTCAAACAAATTAAGTACGATGTTTTGTAATTGTTTGATTTTTTAAGAAAGTCAAGAAGACTATAAAATAATTATCTTAGACGATTTTACATAATTCAACCCCTCTTCTTGTGTATTTTACATATTATACGTGATTTCTATATTAACAAGTGATTTACTTCACTTTGGTGTTAGCTCGACTTCATCCGTGGTGAGTCCAGACTATAGTCGACAAGAGCATCATAACCCTAGGTGATGACCTCGTCGGTGTCCAGACCCTAGGTGTGGAATCACCTGCAAGTCATGTAGAAAGGGGTCGATATGGGGACTTGACTTTTATGTACCAGCGTCAAGGATACGGGGGTCACTAAATCAATTGTGTCCAACACACGATTGGCTAATCATCTCTTCACCAATCATAAGAACTCATATACACAATTTGAATACTAAAATCAAGTAAGGCACCATGCCTTTATCTATCGGTCTAACTGATAAAATGGAACCGCGCTAAGGCCCTAAGCCAAAAGAGAATACATGCATGAAACATACATGATTCGATTATGCACATAAAAATTTCCAAAACATTTTCTCATGAAATAAAAGCCAATTTTTGTGCTTTAAATGCATAGTTGTTCAAAAAACAATGTCATTTCATAAATAATAAGTGTATTAGTATCCATTTAAGATTCACTTCTACAAAGCATTAATTAGGTTCAAAATTCACATACAAGTCATCATACATGTCTTAGGGTGATCTAATCCCATATGAGAAATATGGTTTCTCCAACTCACCTTAAAAAAAGGTGTGCACTACCTTGCCTTCAAAAATCCTCATTACGAGCTCTTTGATTCCTAGCTCTTGAGCCTTTATACATAAAAAGACATACAATGAAATTACCTCTTAAACATAACTTTTTTTTATAGTTATGCACCATCATATAAATGTATAAAACACAATATCATTCCCTTGAAGCTATAGAATTCGACCATTAAGCTTGTCACATGGTTACTTCCTTACCATTCACATTAGCTTCTCTTTTGCATTTTCTAAGGCATTTAATGCCTTTAACCTAAT
>JAOSBN010058747.1:0-13993 GCA_027563595.1 Erythroxylum suave | reverse complement strand
TTGATGCTGATTATGCAGGTGATCTTGATAAAAGTAAATCCACTACAGGATATGTGTTTACACTAGCTAGAGGAGCTATGAGTTGGGTTTCAAAACTGTAGTCAGTTGTGGCTACGTCAACAAGAAAAGCAGAACATGTAGCCGCTACACAAGCCAGTAAAAAAGCAATGTGGTTGAAGATGTTGTTAGAAGAACTTGGGTATAACCAAAGTGCCTTGCATCTTGCAAGGAATCCAGTATTTCAGTCAAAGACAAAACACATTCGAGTTCGGTATCACTTCGTTCGTGAAAAGTGGATGAAGGAACGGTGGATATTTAGAAAATTCATACCATGGATAACCTGGCAGATTTTGTGACAAAAGCAATCAACACTGACAAGTTTATATGGTGTTGATCCTCATGTGGCCTGACAGAGACATAAGCAACATGAAATGACAAGGTAGAAAGAAATGTGTGAAGATATGCTTGATTCTCAATCAAATCTGCAAGTGGGAAAATTGTCAATAACTACGGTCGATGCCTACCAAAGTTGACATAATGAAACAAAAATGGCTGGCAAGGGAGAGGATGATTGCAAAATAATAATAATAATAAGAGAGATGTAAGGTGAGAGAGATAAACAAGAGAGAGAGACAAAAATATTGTGTGTAATTTTTGTGAGTGTAGTTTTCTCCTTGTAATTCTCCAATTTTCTCAGTAGTAAAATTCTTTTATCCTTACCCGTGATTTTTTTACCCTAATTTGGGGGTTTTCCATATAAAATATGTGTGTTTATTACTATTCCTTCAATCCTATTTAGCTGCGAACTTGTTCTAATCTGATTGATTTTTCACAACACACTAGTAGAATAGTACGTATTTATATGCCAAAGAGAATACAAAAGACATAACTGCTCTCTAATATTATCAAGCTCTATATCTCAACACAAGCAGCTTGTTTTCTTACCAGTCTCTTGTCACTGCCACATCAATGCCATCTTTAAAGTTTCTAGGTGCGGCTTTGATGAACAACCCTACTTCCTCCTATCCATTTTCCACTTCGACACGACCTTCAGGGATTCCATCGTCAATGCTGTAGAATTTAACATTGTTGGGGAGCTTAGTGTTATGTGTCGACAAGAGTGAGTTGTTGGATTTTGCAGTGTTGAAGAAAGAAAAATGCACGTCTGGTACGACAGTTGCTAGCGTCTTCATTAGGTTAAAAAGAGGTAATGGATGACTTGTGAATAGGAAGGCTAGAACTGCGTCATGTTCCTATCTTGAACTTTTCTTCTCCGACATCATTCAGGTCTTTTGAGATCAGTATGGAATCAGGATCCAACGCAGAGAGACTTTTAAGTAACTTTGTTTGCCAATCATTTAGTCTCCACATCAAATATATTACTTCACCATAAGCTGTCTCGATCTTGAGATCCCCAATATTACTTTCAAGAACCTGATTTCTTTTCCTCACCATTTTTCAAAGTCAAAGCCAAATTTGATGGGAAATCTCAAAAACATGAACTCACGTTACCAAACGTTGCCGATCCTAACCTGAATCTCTATAGTAAGATTTTATGCTTAGTGATTAGTCATGTATCCTCTCTCTCTCTCTCTCTCTCTCTCTCTCTCTATATATATATATATATATATATATATATATATATTCACACAAAAAAACCCTCCTAAGCGTTACCTTCTATTAAAAAAAGTAGGGAAAATTTTTGCATGATAAATTGTATTCACATCAATTAATTATTTTTAAGTGACCCGAATCCCAATTATTAACCTAAAATTAGGCCCAACCCATTTTAACCTAACTTACCTTCTCTCTCTACGCTTCCAACTTGACAAATGTCCCGTGTCCTATCAATTCAACCTAAATTTTTCTCAAAATGATGAATGCCCTTTATTTTATTACAAGAATGGAGAATCGAGAAGGCAAAGTTCATAAACTATTGAAAAGATATGCTTCAGAAACTATTAAATTTGTGGATTAGTGTTGTAACATTTCTACTTGTTCTTCTTTTTCGTTTTTCTTTCGGCGTTACCAAGTAATTAGATAAATCCATTATTATTTCCTCTAATCTTTCTGAGTTGTTAGGTTTGTTGTTTGTATAAATTCATTTAAATTTATATTCACTTCAACAAAACCAGGGGATAGAATATTGCCTTGAATGTGTATAAGTCAATAGATTTTAAAACACTTAATGATAAGTTTGATTATCTCTTATGCTTAAACATGTGAAAAGTTTAAAACCTTGGATAGTTTTTGGTTAATAAAAACTAAAAATATAAAGATTAATCTTCATCAAATGGTTCACTTGTTGAGTGCAAGTAATCATCTTATTAGCTTTAGATTTATGAGAAAATGCATTTGCAAAGTTAACTAGGAGGAATATTATCTCTTATTAATAATATGAAAGCTGTGTAACATTTCTCTCCATCAAATGGTTCACTTGTAGAGTGCAAGTAATCATCTAATTAGCTTTAGATTTGTGAGAAAATGCAATTGCAAAGTTAGGATTATTATCTCTCATTAACAAGATGAAAGCCATGAAATCACTAGTTTTTTTTGGATATAGAGAACTTGATAGGCCAAGAATTTCTTTTGCTTTTTACTAATATAACACAACATAGATATCATGTATTCTACCGACTCAAGGTCCTAATCATATATACAACTAAAATGTGTATTCTGCTAACAAAAGCCAAGAATACTAGTTATAAAAACTTTTTACAATACGTCAAATCTTAAAAGCACTAATAAAATATACTTCTTTTTACATATCTACTCCCATTCAAATTCATAATATATGGTCTTTTTTCATTGCAGATACTAGCAACAAATCTCTTAATGACTATGCACTACATATGTCAAGCAAAAGATGGTATTAATCTTACAATCTTTTCATATATCTATAGCAACAGTTAACATATGTCAAGCAAAAGATGGTATTAATCTTACAATCTTTTTAGGTATCTACAGCAACAGAATAATCCTTATAACCTATATGGCTCTTTGGATCACAATCTTTTATAAAATATAAAGTATAAAGAAAATATAATGAACTTTGAGGAAATCAGAAAACAGTTGTGGTTAAAGTAAAGGAAAAAATGAACGTGGAAACATTTTAGTGATAAGTCTAGCCTAACAAATATGTAATAGTTTTTTTTAGTCATTTTATACAAAAGAATGTTTAGTCATCTGTTTTAAATGCTAAAAGAGTTATATGCATATATATGGTTAATAAGTATTTAGTTTCGTCATTTGGGGGGATATAAAGAAAATGTGTTATAGAGTCTTAATGTTTATTTATCACAACTTATTAATGGCTTCTTGTTTGTCTTTCTTATTTGATAGACCCCAAAATTGAGTTTTAATTTTGATATAATGGAAACTTCAAATTTACACTTTCCATGGACTACGAAAGAAGGAAAATGTATAATTTTAGAATAGATCTAGATCATTATGCTACAATTCATATACACAGAAAGAAACTTAGGATATAAAGAAGTTCCCTTCTTAGTTATAAATTTTCTCAAAATCTTTTGAGGATGACATTAGAGCCTTGAGAAGTGAGGCTCACATTTGAGAAAATTCAAATCTATGCTAACTAACAGTGTTTGGAATCAGGTTAGGTGAAATTTTGAAAATTTAAAAGCAATGTAAAGAATTAATAAAAACTCAAATGAAATTCTAAGCAACTACCCAATTTAATGCAACCAAAATAACTATGAATATAACAAATCTATGCAATAATTAATTAAGAAAAGAATGCAACAATTGACTAATTAAAGGTATTAACGTTGATACAGAATGACTTTCTTTTAGGGAATGATATTTTTGCTAACCTTTATATTGAATTAACTATCCTCCACAAAAGAACAATCCTAACCTTGTATATGAATTTTGAGAGCAATTAATCTCCTCCCAAAGGTAAATTAATCTATCCACTCTAGTGCTAGGAAACCGCAAGTGCACGATTGTCAAAGTGAGTAATAAATTAGTAAGAAACGAGTCATGTCCATAGGGATTACGAGAAAGTTAAAATCTACACTAGCTAACGGTGTTTAGAATTTGGTTGAGTGAAATTTTGGAAATTTAAAAGCAATGTAAAGAATTAACAAAAACTCAAATGAATTTCTAAGCAACTACCCAATTCAATGCAACCAAAATAACTATGAATATGACAAATCTGTGTAACAACTAATTTTAAAAAAGAGTGCAACAATTGACTAATTAAAGGTATTAACGTCAATGGGAAATGACTTTCTCTTAGGGAATGATATTTTTGTCAAACTTAATATTGAATTAGCTATCCTCCACAAATGATTAATCCTAACCTTGTATGTGAATTTTAAATGTAATTTAGTCCCCTTCTCCCAAAGGTAAATTAATCTATCCACTTTAGACATCATTTAGTAATCCCTTACTTAAGTTCTTCCTAGAGTTTCTTAAGTTTCAAACCCAACCTTCTATTTTCACCTTCTAGGTTTCTTAGGTCTCCCAACTCACAAGAAAATCCTAGTTGAGATTCCTTCAATCTTCTAGCAAAAACTCCCTTTTTCCAAAGGTAAATTTATACCAAGCCAACTTTCAATAATCTAAAGTAAGAACAATTAAACCCAAGGAAATCATCAAGTATATAAATATTCAGTTATGGATTCTAGCAAAATTTAATATTAAAGCATCATCAAAACATCAAATCCCTAAAAGAAATTAAGGTTCTAGCCACAAATCACCGTACCAAGCATTCTACAAGCAAAAACCCTGACCAAACTCATGAAGAAGCTAAATGAAAAAAGAAAATGTTGTGAATGGAATGGAGCTATTGCATTGATTTTTGCTGGTGGAGGCTACGTCTGTGTTGATTTTGTGTGTAGGTTTCCTGAGTGGAGGCTGCGTAAATGTAGGCTGTGTTGTTTCGTCTGGAGTTTGTGTGAGTTATTGGAGGCTGCGTTTTGTATGAAGCTTGCTGGGTCAGGTTAATGCATGGGTTGTTATGAAAGTTGCTGGCGGTAAAAAAAATGGAACTTGCATTGGTGGAGGTTGTGTGTTCTTCTTCTGGAGGTTGGCGAGAGTGGAGTGAGTGGAAGCAACGTTTGTGGGTGTTGGCTGGAGGTTTACGTACGTTGAGTAAATGAAGGCTGCATTGGAGACGTGAATTTCTGCTGGATGGCCTCTGTGTTGTTTTTTTTTTCTGGTATGAAGGCTACATGCGTGAATCAAAATGGAGCTGGTTGGAGGTTCGTGTGAGTATACGTCTAGGCATGGAATGGGAGGCCACTTTTCGTTTTCTTTTAGGTGTGTGTTTGGGTGGCGTTATCTTGTTGGAGGCAGCCTTGCATGGGTTTATGGACTATAGGCTGGCGTTGGTATGGGTTGGAGGCAGATGAACCAAGTGTGGTTCTCTGCGTCAATCTCTATTGGTGAGTGGGGGCTGCGTTTCTTTCTCTTTTTACTCCACATTTTGCTGTTCCTTCATTTCTTTTTCAAATCACGTTGAACTATCTTTTTTTTTTTAAATGTTGGCCATCGTCCTTTGTACGACTCTTTTCAGTGGCAGCCCTCTCTTCTTTTGCCCTATTTTCCCAAAAAATTCATAACACTCAAAGGTAATACAAAAACAAAAATTTAGTATATATTTACTCCAAAACACTACACAATTGACCTAAATTAAAACATCAAATAATAGTTTATCAATATCTCTATCATCAGTAATCTCTTACTTAAGTTCTTCCTAAAGTTTCTTAAGTTCCAAACTCAAATCTTCTATTTTCACCTCCTAGGTTTCTTGGGTCTCCTAACTCAATTCCTTTAACCTTCTAGCAAAAAACCCCCCTTTTTTCAAAGGTGAATTTATACCAAGCAAAATTCCAATGATCTAAAGAAATAACAATTATACCCAAGGAAAATCAACAAGTGTATGAATATTCAGTCATAGATTTCAGCAAAATTTAATATTAAATCATCATGAAAACATCAAATCCGTAAGAGAAATTAAGGTTCTAGCCACAAATCATCATGTCAAGCAATCCACAAGCAAATACCCTGAGCAAACTCATGAAGAAACCAAATAACAAAAACAAAAACAAAATGTTGTGAATGGAATGGAGCTGTTACATCTTTTGTTGGTGGAGGCTGCGTTGATTTTGCTTTTACTATGAATGAAGGCTACTCCGTGTGTGATTGGAGATGGGTGGAGTGGGGCTGCGTGAATGGTTCTGCTGAAGGCTCCGTCCCTCTCAAAGCTGCATGCTTTTTATCTCAAGGCTACGTTGGTGTTCCATCTCCCCGGTTGCACGAGTGGTGTCTACAAGCTGCGTTGATTTTGTGTAAATGGACGCTGTACATTCTTCTTTTGAAGACTGGCGTGAGTGAAGTGGGGGCTACTTTGGCGTGTTGCTGTATTTTTATGAATGGAGTGTGAGTGGAGGCGTGATTTTCTGAATGGAGGATGAGTGGAGTGGAGGTCACTTGAGTGGGTGGAGGTAGGCTGGAGGCAGTGTTTTTGTTGCGTCTCCCCCCTAGGTTTCAGTGGAGTCTTTTTCTACTTTTTATAAACTCAACCCTCTTTTGCGTTTTTCGCTTTCCTTATCTGCCTTTTGTGGCTCTCTAAACCAACGCAGAACCCTTATCCCCTTTGTATTTTGCATTTTACTCAATTTATCCTTGCAATTTGTTGCTGGTGTATGGCATTTTTTGCATTCCAAATTTTCTATCTTTTTGCTCTATTTTTCCAAAAAGCTCCTAACGCTCAAAAATAATATAAAAATAGCAATTTAGCATAATATCTATCCCAAAATATTACACAAGTCACCTACATTACTATATCAAATAAAAGCCTATTTGTATCTCTATCAACATTATTGACATAATTAACTTAATTGAAAAGAAAGAATATAAGATTGTTGAGGTATTTAGGTGTTTTTGGATAGCATTGAATATCCCTTGTTGATATATAATAAAGATGTTGCAAAAGGGTGGACAAGTTAACTGTGAGCTTTTAGATGGTGATTAAGCTAATTATGAAGTAGGTGGTATAAAAGTTTATGTTATTGGATAAGGTGAACAATGTGAATATGATATTGTAGAGGTCAACAATTTGCTTATAGGGAGGGTAAACGACCTACCATTATATGGCAAAGAACTTTGCATTAGAACTATTGGTAGGTGAAGAAGGTAGCAATTTAAGAAATTAAAGAGTTGTGGTTTAGCTTTATTAAAGTCCAACCTATAGTTCTTTTATATTTAAGTATCCAAGTGATATTTTTAACTATATACGCATATGATTGATGCTTGTAAAGAAGGGTATCTTGGTTGATTGTATACCTATAATAGTTGTCGATAGTTGTCACTTAAAGGGTAAGCATAAAGGGTAATTGCTATCGAACATTGGTTTAGATGCAAATAAAAAAATGTTTCCAATCAGTGTGGGCTATAGTTAGAATTCAGAATCGATTGTCATGGAAATAGTTCCTTAAATGTTTATAGAAAGATACTGGACACTACAAGGATCTGCAATTAGGTTTTTAATTTTTATTGATAAAATATAAGATTGTTTTATTAGATTTTCATTTCATTTTATGAACATTAATTTATAGTAATTAACTTTCGTTTATAGTGTATTAACATTTCATATGGTTTCTTTATGATAAGGTTTAGAACATGTCTTCAATGTTGAGATGGTTGGTGTCAATCATAGATATTGTGTTAGACATATCTATTCCAACCTTCAAACCAAATTCAAGATAATAAAATTTACAGAGAATTTAGTTTGCAATGCGACTAGAGCATATGCCTTCAATGAACTTTCAAGAATTATGATTGTTTTATTTAATTGCACTTGAATATGTGATAATAAGTCATAAAGCAATTACCTTTGAGTTTTTACCATCATTAGGTACATAAAGCAATTAATCTATGAATGGTTGGACAAAATACTTACCAGATGGGGGTGTAAACACAACTCATAGTGTTGAACTCAGATATAACATGTTATTGAATAACCAATATGAAAACTTCAACACTTACATTAAGGAGGCTAGGAATAAGCCTATTATCACAATATTTGAAATGCTTATAAAAGCAACGACAAAAAGATTTAATGAGAAAAATGAGGGGATAAAGAATCATAATGACTTCATTTTTCCTAGTATTAAAAAAATTGAGAAACATAAGCAACTTAGTAGCAATTGGAGATGTCATACTTCAGTGATAAGAGGTTGTTTGAAGTGGAGCATATGAATTTTCAATAACAAGATATTGATTTGGGCAACAAAAGCTACACATGTGGGAGATGCAATTTGAGTGAAATTCTTTGTTAACATACTTGTGTTACAATCAAACATATTGGTGGCAAACCAAAAGAATATTTAGACTTCATCTATAGCAAAGAAAATTTTGAAGAAGCTTATGCATGTCAGATTTTTCCAATTCTTAGTGAAGATTTGTAACCAATTTCGAGTGAAGATCAAGATTCAAAAACTTTGTGCCATAATACAAAAGAATGTCTAGAAGAACAAAAAAAGGCAAAGAGCAAAAAAGTCAAAGAGGAACAAAACCCTTATAGAGCTATAAAGAAAGAACTTCAAAAGTAATGCAAAACGTGTAACCAATTTGATCATAATGCAAAGAGATGTTTTAATAGAATACATGACAATGTTCGCGAAAGCCAAAGCAGCCAAATGATACAAGAACCATCACATAGTCAAAAGGAAAGAAGAATAAACTAATTTTTTTGTTTGAATATGTTACACATTATGGATATCTATTTTTTGTATATGAAGCATATTTTGGTAGCTACTTTTTGTATATGGTGCATATTCTAGATAGCTACTTTTTGTATATGATGTATATTCTAGATAGATACTTTTGTATATAGGGCCGTTTTAGATGATGAATCATAGTTTTCATATATATTATCTATTTTAGATCATTAATTATGTTTGTAGTTTAGTTTAATTGAAATTTTGTAGTCATCTTTGAGTGTAAAGAAATTTTGTTTTTTGTTTTTATATATATTGCTCTCTTTAAATTATGAAATCAACCTAAGATTGATTAAAAAATTTTATATGGTTTGATTGATAAGATTGATTGGAACTATTTCACTACAAAATTTTTGATATTGCATGAAAAAAATTAGCATACTAAAAAAAAAGGAATAAGTTGAAAAAAATCTAGATAAGGTAATACCAATTCATTAAAATGATATATATTTAAACACAACACTATTTAAAACTTATCATTACAAATTGGCCAAAAAGTGTTGTGAAGTCTGGATTTGCTCAAACATAGACAAATATCTTAATCTCAATTTCAAAGTACATATATCTTTTATAAGTAAATTACTAAGTAACAACAAATGGAAAGAATATAAATGACCTAGTTCCAACAGAGCTTCCATATCAATATTTTGTTTTGATTATTCTTTATGTCGTTCATATTTTGAGACTTATTTATGATATTTATACTTCTGGTATAACAAAATTCACATTTTTATTTGCTCTACAAATAACATATATAAGAAAATTTAATACTCACCATATCATAATTCAATTTAATAAAATAAAATTTTATTAAAATTTTACTCTAAATTGAGCACATCCATAAAATTGTCTTCTTGGGTTAAACTTGATGAAGCTCTCATAGATCTTATCAATCCACAGTTACAATAATGTGAGTGGTGTTCGTTCTTGTTCACTATACTACTAAATGATTTTGTAGTCTTCGCACCACAAAAAAAATAAATAAATACGACAACTAAAATTAATAATTTAGTTTATGAATAGAGAGTGACATTAAAGAATTGGTATTTGAATTAGTGGGTAACATTGGTGACAATGTGCCTTTCCAAATATCTATCAGGCTTGGCAATGGGTCAAGTTAGGTTGGGCTCGCACCTGAAACATGATCAAACTTGAGACGCACGACCCAAGCACTAGATTGATAGGACCTGGGGCTGTCCAAAGCCTAATTCAGCTTAAATTTTTTATTTTTAAATTAAAAAAGAGAAAAGGGTGCCGTTTTGAATGCTTCAAACTACGTCGAAGCTTGAAGTTCTTTTTAATAAAAGCCTAAATCAGAACTAAAATGTGATCAAACTGGGTTGGGTCGAGCTAGGCCAGACCTGGGCTTAATTGCTACCTCTAATATCTTTATTATACGTCAATATATTTTGAATCTATCCTTAAAGAAATTCAACAAACACAAGCATCCCAAAATTCAAAAGACAAAAAAGGGTCATTTTATGATAAAATTCAAGTTTATTAATTTTGTTATAGCAAATTTATTATTATATGCAGATTAAATTTGATTCGTTAGTAATCCACTCTCTACAGAAAACCTACATGTGGCTTTAATGTTAAGCCACAGTTATCATTTGTTTTATTATGGTAGGCGAGCAGTACAGTTAGGATCATCTCGTTTTCACCGACAAACTACTACCAGTAGACAATCGTTCCCTGTGTTAAGTTTTGGCTTTTTTGTTTGTCCTATATTGGTTGGAGAAAACAATTGGGGCAAGACTCTTAACTATATAAGGAGGTTGCTACCTCTTTGGTTAATGCACTAATACAAAGTCAAAGATTTGTATAATAAATTTTAACTCTACTTAAATCCCTCTTTTGAGGTGAGAGTTGGAGAATTTATTTTGGGTATTTCTTTGTGGGTGTATTAGGGTATTGGGTGAGAAGAAAATTTGTACGATTATAACAATTTTTCACATAGTAGATTTTCTTCTTAGTGCCTGTGGTTTTTTCTCCAGTTTGGGAGTTTCCACGTAAATTCTCTTGTATTGTTATTATTCCTCTATTTTCAACTATTTTTTTCTATGAAATATCCTTGGGTATGGGTTTGGGAGGTCTAAATTCCCAACAATTAGAATTAGATCCAAGGTGTGTTTTTTTCTTGAAAATTCTGAGTATGCTCTATAGTCGCAGTTTTAACTAATCTTCTATATCAGAAAAGATTTTATTGAGAAAGGTTCATTTGGTGTGGTGGAGCTTTGGTGTGGTAATGTGGAAGTGCATGTCTAGGAAAGTTCTAGCTAAGGAAAGACTTGGTACTTAAGTGTGCCCTTTGTGACCCATTTCTCTTTCCTAGGAATTTACTTGGTGTACTATTCATTTCTATAGTAAAATTCATTAAGGCAAAAATGCATAGAAAAAATGTTAGGAAATAGGGCTTTGAATTCTATTAGATTTGAGGTGGAGAAAATTCGATGGGAGAATCAATTTTGGCTTGTGGCAAATGCAAATCAGAGACATTTTGGTTCAGTTGGGGTTACACAAGGCATTGAAATGCAAACAAATCCCTGATATCAGTACTACTACTGGTGATACTGGCAAAACAGCTAGTACGGACAGATCTAGTATGAACGATGAAGATTGGGAGGATTTGGATTTGAGAGCGACAAGTGGGATACGACTGTATTTGGCCAAGAATGTCCTTACAATGTGCACAGAATATCTACGGCAAAGGAGATCTGGGAAAAGCTTGAGAAGTTTTATCAAACAAAAGGCGTCTCAAATCGAGTGTACCTGAAGGAGCAGTTTGATACACTGCTGATGAAGGAAAGTAATACAATTTCAAATCATTTAAGTGTTCTCAATGGGATCCTCTGAATTGGAAGCAACTGAAGTTCAAATAGAAGATGAGAATTAAGCTTTGAGACTCATCTAGTCTCTTCTACCTTCCTATGAACACATGAAACCTATTTTGATTTATGGGAAGGAGAAGATAGTTTTTCTGAAGTTACCGGAAAACCCTTTTCAGAAGAGAGAAGATTGGGTGGTGAAAGAAATGTTTTTCTAGAAGACTCAGCTCTAATGGTAGTTGGATATAGGAAGAAGAACTCCATGAAGAAAAATATAGTATGTTGGACGTTTGGACAATCTGGGCACATAAAGAAAGATTGTCTGAGAGGTGAAGCGGGTTCTTCCAGAGGCTCTGAGTCAATTATTGGAGAGATTAAAAATGTCGCTAACATTGTCTTTATGGATGATAAGTTTGCTTTTGCTCTCTAAAAGGGGACATATACATCCTCATGGCATGCTGCTAATTTCAAAGTTGTCATGATAGAAGATGTGTTACTGTTAGCGGATCCACAAGTTTACACACTGGCATTGGTTTGACATTGATGCAAGGTGTGTGGTGGAATTTATGTCGATAGCTGATGAACTTCCAAGAAAGCCAAACATGGTAGTTGTACCATAATTTTTCAACAAGGTTATTTTCGACATGTGCTAAAGTGAAAGGCTTCAAATTGGTTTATTCTAAGTATGTATGCTTTTATGGTGGAGCATGATGCTTTGAAACATAATAATTCTCCACATTGAGAATTATGTTATTTTTTAGAGATCTTTTTTAAGGTGGAGTGTGGTTGTGGGATCAGCCAAAGTCGTCAATGTAAAAATTGTTGAGTTTTGGCTCCATTGTTTATCCCATATTGGTTGGAAAAATAATTAAAGTAAGGCTCTTACCTATATAAGGAGAGTGCTATCTCCTTAGTTAACGAATCAATACAAAGTTAAAATTTTGTATAATAAATTTTGACTCTAGTTAAATTCTTCTTTTGAAGTGAAAATTAGACAATTTATTTTACGTATTCTTTTGTGGGTGCATTAAAACATTAAGTGAGAATAAATATTGTGGGATTGTACGAATTTTTTACCTAGCAATTTTTCTACTAAATTCTATTTCGACACCTAACGGTCACCCAAAAGTAGATAGACTCGTGGTAATCTACTCCGTTGTCTTATACCTTTCCTAGATTTGCGCTGCCATGTCCTCGCCTACCCGAAAGCATCCTCGTTCCCCGAGCTACCGGGACACCGTTTTCCATGTGTTTTATTGGAGAAATTTAACTTTGCCTCCATTATAAATAACTGACACAACCTGATTCTCTTTATTACACTTTCATTACTAGTAGCATAAGATTGATTGATTAGACAGGCTTCGGCGCTGTTTTGCTAAAGCGATTCAAAACCCTTACCGGCCTTTCCACAATGCCATTCATGAATCGTTCAGGGGAGGGACATGCAGTAGTCTTAGCTTGGCCATTCACTAGCCATCCCTTTGCACTTTTCAACCTGACCTGCAAGCTCGCAGCTTTTGCTCCCCAGGAGCAGTTTTCTTTCATAAGTACCGAGGAGTGCAACAGGTCCATAATGAGTGCGAAGAATATGGACATTCCAATCAATGTCAAGTCCTATCACGTGGATGATGGCTTGCCAAAACCTCCTAAAGGGCCAATAACTCCACAAGAGGAAGCTGGTTTCTTTGTCAGTCTGATACCTGAAAACTTCAAGCGTGGGATGAGTGAGGCAGTGACAAAAACTGGCAGGAGCATTACTCGCTTAATGACCGACGGTGTTCTCTCATATGCTGCAGGCAAGCTAGCGGAGGACATGAAAGTTCCATGGGTCGCATTATGGGTGCCAACACCCTATGCCTTATCGGCTCACTTGCACATGCATCTCATTGCTGACATCTACAGGAATGGCGGAGACCAGACCTTAGACGCCATTCCAGGGTTATCAAAAATACGCATCGAGGACTTACCGCAGGAAGTTCTTTTCAGAGATCATCAGAGTTATCCTGATTCATCACCTGTTTTGCTTGCCATGGAACAAATGTCTGAGTGGCTGCCTAAGGCATCTGCTGTTGTGATGAATTCTTATGAAGAGCTGAACTCTACTCTGCTCACAAAGGATCTCAAGTCCAAATTACAGAATCTGTTCTACGTGGGCTTTTTAACCATACCAGTGCCACTTCCACCCCCTTCCGGTCCAGATGTAACTGGATGCTTACCCTGGTTGGATAATCAAAAAGCTAGTTCTGTTGTATATATAAGCTTTGGAACTTTGGTAGTACCACCTCCAAAAGAACTAGCAGCACTAGCAGAGGCTCTTGAAGCTAGTGGTGTTCCATTCCTCTGGTCTCTTAAGGACAACTTCAGATCCTGCTTACCGGAAGGGTTTATCGAGAGGACAAGATTGCAGGGAAAGGT
>JAOSBN010058646.1:0-14001 GCA_027563595.1 Erythroxylum suave | reverse complement strand
ATTCTAAAAGGAAAAATTAAGCAAAATAAACCTCAATAATAAATTAAATAAACCTAAAATGAATCGGGGCCCAACAGTTTATAAATTCACTTCTTATCTCTTAGTGATTAGTGTTGTGAAATGCTTAAGATACTCATTTTCATATTTCGTATTAGGTACAAATTTGAAGTTCAAGAACTAAAATGGGTTAAAAGCACATTCCTTAGGCCAACATCCTGATGTTCAAACTCAATTGCTCTTGTGGAATAAGAAAGAGATAGATTGTGGTGAGGATTGGACAAGAAATTACAAAAGGAACAACAATTCAACAATACCTGGGAGATACATGGCTGTGTATATACTTACATGGTCATGTATACAATTGGAAGATACTTTTTGGATTAACATGGTTGGATACAAGGTTGTGTATCCAACTGTGTATCTTTACGAGCTTCACAATTTTTTTGTATTGCATGGTTGGATGCACGGTCATGCACCCAACTGTGCATATACCCATACACCTAGTTTTTTTTTCTATAAATTGACATTTTGAGTAACCAAAGGAAGATGAATCATTTGCTGAAGAAAATGAGGGGTAGAACATGCACTCTTTGGATATTTATGGAGAGCTACTCTTCCTCCGATTCAAAGTTGAAATCAAAGCAGAAGAACACATTTGGGCATATCATCATGGTGTATTGTAAATCTCACTCTCTTTAGGGAATGTTTATGCTATTCTATGTCCATTGATTGGGGTATTTATGTATGGATAATAAATATTCTTGTTATCGTTTAATTGTTTATGTATAAACTCATTGCTAGAATCTTAAATATAATATGCAATAGTTGTGTTTGGATGCAATTGTGGCAACTAATGATGTTGAATCATAAGAGATAATGTAACATAGATTAAATGACCCGAGCTTCCGTAGTTGTTGCCTAGATTGATCTATTTTCCTTATGCATAATACAGCTGTCTAACTAAATCTAAAGTGCTTGTTCTAGGTTGTTCGATAGATAGGTTTAATTAAAGAGCTTATTTTGATTAAACACGATCTAAGGAAAACTAGGGTTAACAGAGCTTGTTGTCAATCTATAATCAATAGTTTCTAAACGAGGTGTGAAAACAATATGACAATGGCATATATTTAATTGTGTGTAGGATGAGATTGAGCCAAGAACTGAATTCTAAATTCATTCATCACTTTCATCATTTTTTACTATTTTGTTTAATTTTTTCATTAGTTTAACTTTACTTTTTTTAATTATATCAAAACAACCCCCCCCCCCCTAAAAATCCTAAACATCAATTCTTCTTACTACAAAAGCTTTACACACTCTTTGTAGATACGATCCCTACTTACCATTGCTATATAATTAGTTGTCCAAAGTTAGGATTATTTTGTGGGGCATTTGAAACACATCAATAATAAGATTGAGCTATTTAAGATAAAGCCTCAAAATCTTCCTAGGTTAGGGTAAAACCTATCAAGAGATTTCATCAAATTAATTAAAGCATTCTTAGTTGTCGTTATTCAAATGGGATTCCAACTAATTAACCTATAAATAAGGGTTATAATATCTCAAGATAGAATATAATCTAATTTACAAGAGACTAGAAATATTCATTAAATCAAGGTGAAATTAAATATAGTAAAGTCTTAGGGATTTTTTTACCTAAGATTAGTCCATCCATAAACTAAGTTGTTATTTATCATATTTTTTTTAGCATTTAGACTAATTATTTATTTGATTTTCTTATTCAATCATACATAATTTTTTATTTAGCTTATTAAGCTTGTAGGTGGTAGTTAACCAATAATCCATGGTGGGATCCATCCATACTCACTTACGCTAGCTACAGTTATATCATGTGCTTCGGAAACAATTAATCATCAATATATCAAGAGTTATTTTCTACTTTTGAGGATGGATCTCTTTATATTATCCTATGGCTAGATTTTTTATCCTTCAATTGATTGTTCCAAGTTCACATAAACCTATATGAACGTCCATATTTTTCCCAAATGGCATGATAAGTGTAAATTGCATTATGTTTTAACGCACAGTTTGATATGTGTTTAACCATTAGTTTAATCGTTTAGTATGTGTTTAGGTTAGAATTGTGATATTTTGTTAATTATTTATGTTTTAAGTGTTTTATAGGTTAGTACAACTCTTTGAGTTTAAATATTATGTTTTTGACGACATGCCAGTAAGAGAAGTGCCAAAGTTGGCCCACGATCATGGCCTAAAAGCCACAATCGTGACACAAGCGTAAGGAACGACCCACAATCGTGGCCAGTATGCCACGATCATCATAGAAGGCTCAGATATGGCCCATAATAGTGGACTACATCGGGCAGATGCATAAACACTCAAAAACGTCAAGTTTTGAGAGATTTTTTGGACCTTTTAGACCCTAGAAAAACCCTAGGCTACTCAAAACACAAAAGGATATTTAAAGACCAAGAAAAAAAAGGCAAGAGAAGCTTTTGCATTAGCCACCTTGAGAAACCTTAGAGAAAAATCATTGAGAAACAGAGGAAGAGAGAAGAGGAGAAGAAGCTGACTCGACATACTTCCCGGATCAAGAGTTTCCTAATATCATAGCTCCCATCATCCATTCAGATTGTATTTCCTATTTTATTTTTTTATTTTTTTTTTATGGAATTGGAATAAATAGTTAATGATGGGATCTAGAATGTTGATAATGTTCTAAACTCACCTTCAGAACTTTGCTCTTAAATTAATGATATCTAATTGTTTATGTTTTTGTTGGATTCCTTTTTATATAATTCTATGATTGCATAATTTGATAATAAATTGAGAGGGTGAATCAAATGAAAAACAATTAAATTAGGATCATATGAGTTAGTGATTTAATAGAAATTAGAATTAAATGAAATTGGTAAATTATATGAAGAAAGATCTTGCATAGGTTTCCAATAGTTTATTAGAGAACTTCAAAACTAATTAGGGTTTTGGATAGGTTGTACATTGAGAGATTATGAGCTCCATAATCTGATTAGGGTTTATGATTTAGGTTAATGATTATAACTCGAGAGAGAGTGATCAACCCTAGGATCATTTAGAACCAACAATCCAGTAATTCATAATCAGTTAGGATAACATTAACGATAGGTAAAATTCTCTTTCTCTAAATTAGTGATTTCCTTAGGTTGATTCTTGAGTATTGGTTAGTAATTAGTATTTCCATGAGTAATTCTTAATTTAATTTGAATAATTGAATTGAATTGAATTTTAGTTATTGCATCTTGAATTTTTTGTATTTGTTTATGGCCTTAGATTTAGGGATTAGATTATCCTTCTTCATGGGATCAACACCTTAGGAACTATGCTAATGAACTGTGCACTTGTAGATTATCAAAGGTTATTTATTAAAACTTACACACAACAAACACCCAATCAAGTTTTTGGTGTCGTTGTCGAGGAGACGATTAGTTTAGTTCTTTAGTTTAAGGCATTTTACTTAGTTTTTTAGTTTAGTTCTTTCTTTCTATTTCTAAATTTGTGCTCTTGCATGAACAGAAGAGTCACATAAAGTTTAAATTGTGCAGCTGAAACCTTAAAGATAGAAATTACTCGATTAGAATGATCAAGTATGAAAGCTCAGCATGAGGAAGAAGAAGAAATCATGAAAGTAAAAATGGTTGAGAAATTTTAGCAAGATTTGGATCACGGAGCGAACTAAGGATGTCAAAAAAGAACCCTTATGGATTTCATGAGACTAGGGTTCAATGCAGCTAACCAAGGAGTAGGTAGGCCACCCATACAAACAACCTCTTTCGAAATGAAACCAACCCTCTAAAACATGCTTCAGCAAACTGTGCAATTCTATGGACCAATGAATGAAAATACTAATGCATATATAGTGAACTTCCTTGAAATCTATGATACCTTTCAATAACATCAGATGTCGGAGGACGCAATAAGAATTAGGCTTTTTCCTTTTGATAGGTGTGCATTAGTATATGTTTTTCTAGGTAATTGGCATGTGTTTTCTTGCATAATTGTTGATCATTGTTATAGTTTAGGACTCATTTTGTATGATTTCATTTAGTTTGATTTCCTTTGTCATTCTTTTATGTTTGGTATTAATCTAGGGTAAAAATATACTATTTTTATGTAGGAATGAAGATGGAGCAAATTGAAGATTGAGCTAAGAGATCAAAGAGCAGAAGAGAATAGGAGTCTTTCTGCTGCCAATTCCTACAATCGTGGGAATCATGCCAATTCCCATAGTAGTGGGAATCATACCAATTCCCATGAACGGGAATTGGCGGGAATTATAATTTGAGACCTTATGCAGGGCTTCATTAAACATAGAGCTTTGGGACAATTAAAGCATAATTAATCTTCCATCTTAAATGGGAGACAACACCCTTTTGGAGAATCACCATCCTAGAGTGAAGAACACATGTTTGGAGCTTTGAGGAAGGATTGAAGTCAAGGACCGTCATTAAGATTGGGGAAAATAGCTCATCAACACCAAAATTCTAAATTTTGTCAAAGAAGAGAATGAGTTTTGATATTCAATTTTCTATCACTTTGATCTCTTCTATTCTTTGTAAAAGGTTTATTTGAATGTTGATGATGTTATGAAGACCATGTTGGGCTGATTTACTTTTAAGGATTAATTTTGAACTATTTTGTCAGAACTCCTATTTTATTGAATTGAATGAAGTTGTCTTTGATGGTTGTTAATTTTATTTATTATCTTAAAACAAATCGAGAGAGTGAGTAAGATGGAATTTGTGTAGGATTGTATAATGAGAGTTGACAACCTATA
This sequence comes from Erythroxylum suave, assembly GCA_027563595.1. Classification (NCBI taxonomy): domain Eukaryota; kingdom Viridiplantae; phylum Streptophyta; class Magnoliopsida; order Malpighiales; family Erythroxylaceae; genus Erythroxylum; species Erythroxylum suave. The sequence continues at coordinate 9,209 of JAOSBN010058646.1, read as the reverse complement.
GACTTACAATCATCACGTTAATTGAATAGTAAGAAGAGAGATCTCAGCTAGTCAATTAATCACCCATAGGATATGTCAATAACTAGTTGAATCGATAGAGTCATTAGCTAGGTTGAGAGATCATCCAATTGATTCTCGTTAATTCAATTAGGGACAAATAGTTACACATTGAGAGAGGGTAATTATTACATTTAGAAATCTAGGGTGAGACACAATTCAATTAATAAAATAGGAGGTAGGCAAAATAGGGGGGGAAAAAGTAATCTCTAGTCTTTAGATTTTTAAATTCGAATTTCCTACAATTTCAGTATTGTCTATTGCTTTGTGTTAGTCTTTTATTTTTAATTTAATTTTACAAATTATTTTCATTTAAAAATTTCATTTCTTAAACAAATTTTTGTCTAAATTAAGTAGTTTCTGGGCATCAATCCATATGGGATCGATATACACTCTTTTTAACTACAAGTCAGGACCCGTTCATTTACAGTTTTTGAGCATAAAACAAGCAGATAGGTTTTACTGTCAAAAAGTTTTTGATGTTGTTGTCAAGGATTGATTGTTGAGCATCATGTTTAATTTAGATTACTTTGATTTAAGAGTTTTTGATACTCTTCCTTGTGTAACTGTAGGTGTATGAACACAAAGAGCACACGAAGAACGAAAGAAGTTATAGAAGACGAATTTCCTGATATTAAGAAGCACGAAAGAGAAATAAGAAGGGAAAAGAATCTAAATTTTTCAAATCAAGACATGGCTAAAGAAGCAGAGCAAGGAGGACTAGAGCCAACATTGATAGATTTCATGAGGCCAGGATTTAGTCCGCAAGGAGTGGTGAGACTGGTAATCTAAGCAAATAATTTTGAGATAAAGCCAACGTTACTCAATATTCTCCAAAATAATGTGTAGTTCTACAAGTTATCCAATGAGGATTTGAACACCCACATTGCAAATTTGTTTGAGATCTGCAACACATTCAGATTCAACGGGATGTTTGATGACGTGGTGAAGCTGAGACAATTTTCATTCACATTGAAGGATCATGGTTAAGCATGGTACAACTCATTGAATTCAGGCCAGATTACAACTTAGGAGCAACTTGCCCATGCATTCCTTGCTAAGTATTTTCCATTAATGAAGATGAAGAGGATTATCAAAGCAATTACAAATTTCCAATGAAATGACAGGGAGTCTCTCTATGAAGCTTGGGAGATTAAAGAACTTTAGAGAAGTTGTCCACATCACAACCTCCCGAGGGAATTTCTGCTTCAAACATTTTATAATAGAGTGAATCTAAGCATAAGGGGCATAATTGATGCAGTAGCTGGAGGTTCACTAACGAAGAAGACGGTAGAAGCAACTCATAATCTGTTGGATGAGTTGATAAACAACAGCTACATGTGGTCAAGCCAAAGGAGTAGACAAGGATGGAAGCAACAAAAAGGTATGATTCCTATTGACTCGGTTACTACCTTGCAGGCTCAGATCACGACTCTTACGAAGCAGTTCAACAACATGCAAGGAGCATTTACCTCAGCAGTTAAGGTGATGCAAGTACAATGTGAGCTATGTGGGGAGAACAACCATAGCTCAGCGGAATGGTTTCTATTAGGAGCTGGTGGTACCAAACAGGTAAGCTACCTAGGCTAGCTGTAGCAAGGTAATAATCCTTATTCTAACAAATATAATATGAGGTGGAAAAAACCACCTAAATTTTTCATGGAGTAACAACAATGCGGGTGGCTAACAAAGATCACAAGGACCACCAAGCTTTTGACTCACTTTAATTTCTTTGCTTCCAAATTGTACCTAAAATCATATATGAATTAAAGTGAGTATCTTAACCATTTTCGTATCATTAATCGATAATAAATGATTAAATGTATCAACAATTAAACACATATCACTTTTCCATAACAATTCACCCTCCTCGTTATTATGCTTATCATAATCATTAAACTCTCTTCTTTCTATATCATCTTCTCTATCCACATCTTCTTAAACCATTATCTCTTGTTCTTCCCCATTACCCTCATCCACATTAGCTCTAATATCATCCATATCACTTGCCAAGTTTCTATATCAACAACCACATCACAAGCCATTTTGACATCCACAACATCACCCGTTTCAACATTCACACAATAACCTATCTCAATATCTAGTTCATCCATAACTCCATCCATGCCAGTACACATATAACCAATTATATCAGTAATCACATGCATCACCTAAAATGTTAGCATCTAACAAGCCAAGTCAATAGCCACACCACCTACATCCACACTTAAATCATTAATTATATTAGTGGCTATATCACCCACATCTTCATGCCAGTTGTTATACCACTCACTACAACAAAATATGAAATTTAATGACACAAAAGGTGGGGTTTTTAGATGTTTTTTTGTGTCTTAAAAATAATTTTAGACGCTTTATAAAGCGTAAAAAAAAGGTGTCACAAAAATTATTTTCAATAGTTTTCTTAGACACATAGATACGTCGAAAAAACATAGATTTTTTACGCATCTAGGCGTCGAAAATCTAAACGTCAAAAATCTTTTTACACATAGATGTGTCGAAAACATACATTTTTTACGGTTTTTTAAACACATAAATGCTATTTTAGACGCTTTATATAAAATTTGATATGCTTTTTTATGATGATATTTTTCACTTTTAGGTAGTTTTTTAGTCGAAAAATTTCATCATTTTTAGTAAAAAAATAAGTTTACAATTTACTTTTTGCTTTTTTTTAAGATCACTCACATTATTATAATAAATTTTAATAAATTATGTTCATGGGTCATTGTTAACTAACGAATCCAACAGTGGCATACCACTATTATAGTCAAAAGCTTTCTTCAACTTTTACGTATTTTGTTAATCCTTTTATTAATGCTTAATGAAAGATTCATTTGTTTAAAATTCATTGGATTGAGGATCGAATCAACAAAAGCTTTTCTTACCATATCTCACATTCATGCCTTTGATCAAGGCCCTATTGGGCTCTCATTGTGATGTTATTGTACCAATCGCACTCCAGAGAACAAATTTATTACCTTTCATTAGAAGGACAAAAAAGGAGAAAAGTAGGTATGTTCATAGATTTGGGAGCTTATACCCCAAAAAGGTACAACGTTGAAGTAAACATTAGGACGAAAAAGAAGGGGCATACTGTATAGCATGAAGAAAAATGAGATGATATATTCTAGTTGTACGAAACATATAGGCAATGTCAAGATCTATGTTCATTTGATATTGATTAACATATCTATAACAAATGATAGAACAAAAAATTGCAATAACAAATGCCTCACATTGTGACGCAACAAGAGATTTTCATATACATAATCTGAGAATCTGTAAATTTGAATCTGTAAGATGGCCATATCAGAGTTTTTACAAACCTAAGAATCTGTAAGATGTCCATCTTCAAATATTTGGAGGAGGATGTTGAATATATCTGGATAAGCCTTCTGTATTTCATCCAGTAAACTTACAGTGAAAGGTTTTTTTCTGATAGCTTCGGATAGAGTGCCTCCCTCACCATAACCAATGTAGCCTGGTGGTGATCCTATTAATTTGCTCACACTGTACCACTCCATATATTCACTCATGTCTAACCTCAGCATCGCTGACTCCTGCACCAGGAAAGAAACGGATTAAAATGGTAAAACAGAGTATAAGGATTCATCTATAGCATTTTCATTAATCAAAATCATCACTTTCAACGACTGTCACTGTTCTTCAATTTAATATACACAAGTTACACAAACACCACATTTGTTTGGAGTTTAAATTGGAGCATCAAACATAATTAGTTTTTATAATATGGCAATTGACAGGGCCTTACCAAAACAGCAAGGATACATGGAAGAGAACTATCTTTTCAGTTACATAGTAGGTTCTTACCAACCCAAAATAGCAAGCTGCCAAAGCTTTTGTTAGTTCAGTCTTGCCAACCCCAGTCGGTCCACAGAACAGCATTATAGCTGTGGGCCCCCCAGGATCTTGGAGGCCAACATAAGATCTCTTAACAACTCGAGATATAGCAATAACAACCTCATCTTGACCAATTACCCTTTTCCTCAACTGCTCCTCAAGACTAACAAGAGACATTCTTTCTTTCGTCTGCAGAAGTTGCTGAATGGGGATTCCTGACCAGAGTGAAGCAACTGCCGCTATATCATCAGGACCAACCACCGTGGGTCTGAAAAGAACCAAATTCACAAAGTTACTTGAACATAGATATGTTCCCAAGTTAATTCACCCCCCCCCCCCTCTATTTAGAAATCAAATATATTGCGAGTCAACATACCCATCTGTGTTAGGAGATGGAGGTAAGGGGGATTTTAAAATTATGTCGGCAGAATCATCCATGTTAGAAGCAATAACATCATTTTGCGGCCTACTTGTCTGAACCTGCTTCCATAAAACACAAGAATGTTTCTTGTTATTAGTAGACAATAAGGAAATATGCAATTGTACCTGGGAACAACAACATTACCAATTCATGCATGGCCTAGACAATTCTAATCTCTTGCCAATAATCATCTGGGGACTTCGAGAGTATATAGGTTTGTTGTTCTTTCTTCCTCCTATGGGCCTCAATATTAGCTCTACTTCCTGCCTCATCAATTAGATCGATAGCTTTATCTGGAAGATACCTATCAGCAATATATCTTGCAAATAGATAGACAGCAACACTAATTGCTTCTGGTGAAAATGTACGGTGGTGATGGGCCTCGTATTTCTGATGCAAGCCTAACAATATCTTAATTGTATCCTCCTAATCATTGTTGCCAAATGTCCAATAAAGGGTTAGAAAGTAGGCTGCCTAACCATCTAGGATATAAGGTATCACATTAATGTACAAATGTGTAACAAACCTAGCTTAGCTCATTTAACAACAAAGGATGGCATCTTCGCGCTAAATCTTTATCATTTTCAAATTGTTTCCTGTATTCATCCATGGTTATGGATGCAATACACTGCAAGAGATAGAGATTTGTTCAAACCTAGTAGAGATTTGCAATACATAGCAAGAGATAGAGATTTGTTCAAACCTAGTATAGATTTGCAATACACTGCAAAAGATAGACCTAGCTTTATCAACTGGAGTCCTCCCTTGCGACCTCGCATATTCGGCAGTTGTCAAAACTTCCCAATTAGATCTATCCGCTCACATCTGAGAAATAAAGGCGAAACAGATAAAACAAAAACAAAGGAATCAAAAAAATTAGACACCGTGGGTGTCAAGCAAGAGAAGACGTTTTCAGCCCCTTTATAGACATTTTCTTTTAAAATCTACAAGCATGACATTTCCAAAACTGTTTGGGTCAATTTCAAACCCTAGCAATCATGAATTTGAGGAGTGAAGACTCGCTAGAAAATACTAAGAACTGAACCAAAACACAAGGATCGAGTTCAAAGGCACAGATAAACTTAACAGCTACGAGGTAGATTCTTGGGATATGATACCCTATGAGTGTTAGAAGAGAGAGATTTATTGTAAAAAGACTTAACTGATATACTATTGACTGCGGCAACTAGGACCTACCTACTGCCACTTATTATACGCGTTTGGTTTGCATTTCATACAATAAAATATATAGGGCCACACAAGTGATATGATAATTAATTTCAATCGAAAGAGAAATAAGAAGCAAGGTGTTTTGGTTTTGAAGGTGAATTGAAGGAAAGTTATTTTCTGCGTTAAATTATTATTCTTTGAGTTGATTCTTTTCTGGAATTTTAAGATTTAAGAATTTTTATGAAGAAAAGCACAGCAGGACGTAAGTTATTACCATGGCAATAAGTTTATTTAATAAAAATAATCTTTATAAAAATATAAAAAAATATGATATAGAATGTCATAGGATCGAGATTATTCCTAGATGCATACTTGCTACAAATTATAAAAGGTGTCAATTCTTGTCTCATCAATTAAAAATTTTAGAAGTTTTAGGCTCTTTTTTAGTATTTTTTGGACAAATTTTTTCGTCTTAAATAAATATCTAAAAACTCTACCAATTCTCAGATTATGTAAGACACTTATTAGATAAGTCTAAGCATAAGCGTCTAAAATATCCTTATTTTGTTGTAGTGACTTATGCATAGGTATTTATGAAATTGGGTCATCAACATGCTTTAAATAAACATCAATTTAATTTGATATTTCTCTAACAATTTAATAAGGTAAAAAAAAACACTCTCATTGGATTTTAATTTTCCCAAACCATCAACTAAATTCAAACCTAGGATCAAATATCACATATTAACTATATTATTATATCCCAATTCTTATTTTGTTTCATAAACATCTCTCAAATTGACATAATTTATATCCATATTATTAAAAATCTTAAGTCTAGTATCTTCATGATACAAAACTCCTTAAATGAAGTGTCCCCATTAAATAACTAAATGTAGTGTCCCCATTAAATAACTAAATGTTAGCCTTTATATTCACTATTTTCCTATCAAATAAAAAAAACAATTGCATTAACATTATGACACTCGATAGTAATTTTCAGGAAAAAGTTTCATGTTTAGAGTGTTTTTTTTTACTTACTATTCACATAAATTAATGCAATTGATAATGTCATCTCATTATTTTTTATTTTGAATTTTAAGGTTCAGAAGCTACTTTATCATTCATGTATGAATATATCACTCTTTTCCCTTATTGCAAGTAAAGCATTTCATAATAAACACAATACTCGAGAAACAATTTTTTGACTTCCATATAAACGTACTACTAATCATAAGGGATGTTGAATATGAGTAATGTTCCTACTCAATTTTGCATATAGTTGCACAGAATCATACAAGATAACTAAATTAAATATCTAAAATCAATTAATGCTAATATGACATAAGTAAATAATTTTTATACCTCTCGTTATCATGTAAAAGAAAATTAAATGATTCTAAATATTAATCAGAATGTCAATTAAATCTAAGTGATTTAAATGACTAGAATTTTAGTCTACTACACCATCAACCTCAATTGGCAACGACCCCAACCTTAATAGAGACCTCCACCGTAATAGGGATTGTCTCTGAAACTCCTTTTCCTAAATTGTTGGTTTCAATAAACAATTACAGGAAATTTTGAAAACCCGCCTTTACAGGGGCCGCCATCACGACAAAGACCGAATTTAAAACTCCTTTTACTAAATATATGTCCTTTATATGGAGATAATAAATTTTTTATCTCAATTAATTATTTTTTATTAAAAATAGAATGAAAATTTTGGAACATCCTAATTAAATAGAGTTCTACCTTGACTAAAACCATGTTAAAGGTTTAGTCTCCTATAATTTGAACCAAACGAGTTTTTGTCTAATTGTAGGGAAAATCAAGAGTTTTCACATCACTATTAAACTCAAGATAGAAAATGAAGACATGGAGGAATTGGGTCAAAATACACGACACCATTATTTTTGTTTCACTTTTTTAATTTTAATTTTAATTTTGAATAAAATTATTTAAAATATTTTATTGTGGTATTTATTTAAAAATGACATTTCAACAAGCTTACAGGATCCATTTTTATGTGTATGGTAGAACACTTTAACTAAGGTACTAATCAAGTCAATAAATATGACAAAACTATTGCAATGAATAACATTTTTCAATGTTTGGGTATAACTTGGTATCACATATGATAGTATGGGTCAAGTTAATTCTTTTGTAAAATGTTAGGTTGCAAATTTTAGTTCTAAGCTATTCTTATATTAAGTAGGTTGAAGGTACAATTTCTTCCCTAAAGTTTTACAAAAATGATTGCTTGACTTTTGTCGTTATCTATGGTATCAAGTTAGCTCTTAACATTAACAAAATTAACTGAATTAGCCTTTAATGTTTGAAAATGGAATATATTAGCCCCTTAATTGTGACTCTATTAAATTTTTGTCGAACTTCTATTATTGCCATGTTAACTTGTCCTCTGTGACAAGCTAATCTGTCAAAATGGGCCCATCCATTAAATATGCATGAAAAAATTATATGAAAATAATAATTATAAATATTTTATACTAAGTATAATAATTTAAACTTAAAATTAAAAAGAAAGCACAAAATATCACTAAAAAATTTCTTATATGTAAACCTTAACCAATCAATTGTTGACTAAAATGGATGAGTTTTTTCGTAACTTGGGTGTTATTATGGTTTTTCAAAAAAAATCGATTTGTTTTTATCTTCTAGCATCCTATATCACCATCTACTATTATGTCTTTATGACTATATTATGATTCTTCATAACCAAATTCAGTCCCAAGCTGGTCAAGGCGTTGGTCAGAAAACCAATTTCGGAAACCTATTCGACAGCCAAATTCTTTCCTCAAACAGAAAGTTGGTGGAAGCACATTAATGGACAATTTATGGATTCTGAAACTAATAGGTCAAAGAGCAAATGCTAGGAGGGTTCGTGATATAAACATTAATAATACGTCAATAAAACCAATCGTTGAATCTGAAAAACCTAAGTGTAACTTTAAGAGAGATCCAACATGACAAGTCGAAGCGGTGATAGAAAATCCATAAAATGAGCTTAAAAAGGTATAGCATAACTTAAGATTCATAGTCCTATCATAGAAAACTCTATCTAGTCAGAGGTTAAGGTTGACAAAACTTTATCATAGAAGCATTAGGGATTATATGTGATAATATATTGGGAAAAGGATTGAAAACTTAGCTGAAAAGACGAAGAAAGCAACAATCAATAATTGATTGGTTAGGGTTTTTTCGCGATACTTTATGTTTTAGTTTTATTTTTAAATTTAAACTAATTTGTAAAATATAAAATATCATTGTTATTATTTATTTACACATGTCATATTTATGGCCAGGTGCACTTTGATAGGTTGGATTATAGCATAGGACAAGTTAACAAGAAGTTCAATAAATTTTTAACAGTCACAGTTAAGAGACCAATATATTCTATTTTCAAATATCAAAATGCTATTTGATTCCATTTTTAATATCAAGGACTAACTTAATATTATAGATAACTATAGGGACCAATTCAGAACTTTTTTGAAACTTTAGGGAACATATCACACCTTTGGAAAATGGAGAATTGCACCTTTAGAAAATCGCATCTTTTCCATCTTGGTGAAAGGAGTGTTAGGCCCTCCCGAGCTCCGCTCCGTCCACCCCGCATAGAATGATATTGTCCGCTTTGGGCCAAGCCCGCACG
>JAOSBN010058625.1:0-14002 GCA_027563595.1 Erythroxylum suave | reverse complement strand
CCCTTGCCTCTCTTGAACCCCTCTTTGATTTCCTTCATAAAGGACAAAATTCCCATTCAATAGGAATTCAAATTTGAAAACCCATAAAGCACATTCATTAAAATTGATCCTAGAATACTTAAACCCATACATTTCCTTAGCTCTTTGAACCAAAAACCTTTCAAAACTCCAAAGATTAAAATCAACTTACCTTGACTCTTCACCTAACAATGATTTTTCTGGGCTCTAATCGAAGCTTTAACCTTCCTCTTCCTTTTTCCCTTCCTAAATAACCTCAAACTCTCTCTTTTTTTTGTGGTACAAAAGGAAAACTAGATTACATAACACTACGATGATATAAGGTCCCGTGTTGGTCATGATAAAGGAGCTCTGTGAGCAGGCGCGGGGGCTCCAGGATGAAGTGTACGCCTGGGTCTGATAAAGTGGCCAGTGCTGCCATACTATCTGCACACTGGTTGCCTTCGCGGTATACGTGCTGCAGCTTCACCTCCCACTGTTGGTACAGAAGGTCCCGTATACCTGCAAGCAACAAGTTAGATTCAGTCAGGACTAGGTTAGAGGACGATAAAATATTAATAACTTCCAACGAGTCAACTTCAACTTCGACGTGGCGGTGACCCTGTGTCCAAGCAAGATTGAGGCCCGTATGGAGTCCCCAAAGCTCTGCCTGGAGCGGTGTTCCCTAGCCTAGGTTGTGCGTAAACCCACCACACCATCGGCCATGGCTGTCCCGAAGAAGTCCCCCTGCGGTGGCGAGATTGGTATCCCTATTGACTACCCCATCAGTATTTAATTTGATCCAGCCATCAGGAGGTTTGGTCCATCCGACTGTCTGGCCTGGATCCCGTCCCTGATGCAGGAATACTCTGAATTCGATTATCCTTGCCCACTCAATCCAGTCAACATAATCCCAGACATAGCGCTAGCCTTGCGTCGGCCAGGTGAATCCTTCTTCAAATAAACATTTGTTCCGCCATTGCCACAGGAACCAGCATGCAACACCAAAGATCCTGGGCCATCCAATGTGATTGATACGATACCTCTGCTTTAGGTTCTGTATCATCCACCTCTCTTCCCCTTGTTGGAAAAAATCCCTATTGACCACGATGGTTGGGAAGTTACGGCAGAAAGTTTGGACCCTGTGACAGTCTGGTAACACATGTAAAGTAGATTCCTCCTGCCCACAAACGTGGCACCCACTATTGTCGGAGAGATGTCTGACCACTCTTTGACTATTGGTGAGTAGTTTATTCTTAATCGCCAGCCATAAGAAGGACCGGATGCGTTGGGGCCCTGGCCATTTCCATATGAGATCCCATTCCTGAGGTTGATCGAGCGGCCTTTGGTCTTCCATGAGTCTATAGGCTGAGGCGACCGTAAAACGCCCATGTTGTGTTGGGCCCCAGGTGACGGAATCGTCGTCCTCAGAAAGTCTGTCGAGAGGAATGCCCTCCAACGCTCTACTCATTGCCGAAGGAAGGAATGGAAGGATCAATTCCCACCTCCATTCGCCAGTGGCGGAGATGTAATCCGCTATTGTTGACGCGAGTAGCGAGTTCAGGAGTAGGGTCTCCACGTAATATTGGAGGGGACCCCAATCGACCAACCAGTTGTCGATCCAAAATCTGATGCGTCGACCATTACCCAAGGTCCACTCGGATCCCTGACACACGAGAGGCCAAATAGCAGCGATGCCCTTCTAACAGGCGGAGCTACGGCTCCGATCCAAGGAATTTGGTATGGAATGTCCATCTATCCTGTATTTTCCCCGGAGAACTCGGGTCTATAACGCAGTCTGGTTCGTAAGGAGTTCCCAGCCTAGCTTGGCTAGCAAAGCATCGTTCATCAGCCGTACACGTTTAATCCCGAGTCCCCCTGCAGCTTTTGGTCGACATACCTCATCCCAGTTGACCAGATGAGGTTTCCACTGCCCGCTCGACGATCCCCATATAAAGTCTCGCATGATTCTTTCGAGGTCATCGCAGACCTTGCGGGGTAGGCGTGCAGTTTGCATCATATAGACTGGTAAGGCAGCGATGACGGTCTGCGTGAGTGTCACTCGTCCTGCTAGTGACAGGTGCCGACATCGCCACCTGGCCAACCGGTTTCGGGCATTGTCAAGTAGATACTGGTAAGTGCGCTTAGTGATTCGCTCATGATGCAAGGGAACCCCAAGGTATTTCCCCAGGTTGGGAGTACTAGAAACTTGGAGCAGCTGGCTGTAGTGAGTTCTCGCATTCCTCGGGACATTGTGGGAAAAGAAGACCTTAGTTTTATGCAGGTTGATCTTATGGCCCGAAGCTTGACAGAAAGTGTCTAATGTACGCTTTATAACATGAGGTTGATCTGCCAGAACTTCGGCAAAAAGTACTAGGTCATCAGCGAAGAACAGATGGGAAATGGGGGGTCCCGTGCGACTCAATTTGATAGGCTTCCAATGGTCCTGGGCTACCTCCCGCGCTATGAGCTGCCCCAGGCGTTCCATACAGAACACAAAAAGATACGGCGAGAGAGGGTCTTCTTGTCTGATACCCCTAGAAGGAGTGAACTGCGCGGATGGGACACCATGCCAAAGGACTTGAAATGAAACCGTAGTCACACATTGCATGATGACTTTGATAAGGAAGTCGGGGAGTCCAATATCCGAGAGTGTCTCTTGGAGAAATTCCCAGTCCAGGGTATCATAGGCTTTTTCTAAGTCCACTTTAATTGCTAGAAACCCTGATTTGCCCTTTTTTATGCGCATGGAGTGAATGACCTCCTGTGCGAGGATGATATTGTTTGATATTTTCCGCCCCGGGATGAAACTACATTGATTGGCCGCAACAAGGTGGTCCATATGAGGTTTTAATCGGTTGACTATCACCTTGGTCAGAATCTTGTATAAGACCGTGCACAGGCTAATGGGACGGAATTGGGAGATAGTAGAAGGAGAGGGGACCTTAGGAATCAAGACGAGGAGGGTTTTGTTAATCGCGGGCTCCCAATGCTCGAACCGTATTACTTGTTGGATAAAAGCAACTATCACTGGACCTATCGTCGACCATTGACTTTGAAAGAATAAGGCATTGAAACCGTCCACTCCTGGTGCTTTATTGGGATGAATACCAAACGTCGCATGTTTGATTTCATGGGCTAGGACTGATAATTTGAGATCTCGAATGCGGTCGGGCCCAAGGTCCGGAAAGGTGCCCTGGAGGGGAAACGTCCGGCGAGTCTGCTCGTCGCGTGTATAAATCTGCTCGAAATACGTTTGAGCGAGGTAGCGTAATTCGTCTGGGTCCGAAATTAGCTCTCCCCGTTGGTCGTGAATGCTGTGAGTCCGGAGACGCGTACGCTTAGCTGCAGTGATACTATGGTAATATTGAGTATTTCTGTCTCCTTTGGATATCCAGTCGCACCGAGCTTTTTGATACCAGGTAAGTTCCTCTTCGGATAGGACCTGGAGTAGTTTCGTACTTAACTGGTCTTCCAGAGCCAACATGTATTCCATGTTGTCATCGCGCATGTTGTGTTGAATTCCCTTTAGCCGGGCCAGGAGCCTTTGCTTCTTGCGAGACACGTTTCCTATTGCCGGTTTAGCCCAAGACGTGAGTTGCTGAGCTAGCGTGTCGAGTGCATTGTGAAGAGTCCCCCCTTGCGGCATCCAATTCGCAGCTACCACGCCCTCGAACTCACTCTGAGTAAGCCAAGCATTTTGAAATCGGAACCCGGGACTTCTCCCAGGTCTAGTAGAGGTGGCTTCGAAAGAGATGAGGAGTGACCGGTGGTCGGAACCGAGAAACGGAAGATGTCGGTTCACTGTGTTGGGGAAGGATTCCATCCACGCGGTAGTACCAAACACTCTGTCTAGACGGGCCTGGACGTGTCCTCTCCGCCACGTGAATTGGGATCCGACGTATCCTAAATCGTGGAGGTCACTATTATTTACCCACTCGCGAAAGTGGGCCGACACTACCCTTGTGGTCGTTCCGCCCCCCCATTTCTCAGAAGGGTGCAGCTTTGCGTTAAAGTCCCCGCCGATGAGCCAGGGCTGGGTCATGTTGGTCCGAAGCCAATGAAGGGTGGGCCAAAGGTGATTTTGAGTGGGAACTTGAGGACTGGCGTAGACTATAGTCAATTCAAACTGTCGGGTGTCCTACCTGACTGTAGTGTGGATAAACTATCTGTGAGCAAGGACTATAGTAATATCGAAAGGGTGGGACCACAGTAGCCAGATCCCCCCCGAAAATCCTACCGCCTCGACTCAGAATGAAAAATCAAACCCCAGCCGGTTCAGGACTGTCTCTGCCCTGGTACCACTTATGCGGGGTTCCATTAACGCTAGAATATCTGGTTTATAGGTGCGAATATAGTGCCGCAAAATTTTAAGGAATTTGGAGCTCCCCGCTCCTTGGCAATTCTAGATGATCAACGACATAAAAAAGGAGTCAAGGGATGTGGGGAACTCTATCCCTAGTGCGGGTCCGCGGAGTCTGGTTGGGCATCGGGAAGAACGTGGTCGGTATCTGTCGGAGGCCCGTCGCCTGTTTGCCCCCAGGCCGGACTAATGTCGTCCATCGGGATGGGTTCGTGTTCATTGTCTGGTGGTTCAGTGGGTTCGTCCGGGGGATGAGCCCAACTGCTACATTCACCCTCCGGCCGTCCCACTCCTGCCTCGAGGTGCGGGTGATCTATGGCCGCCCGGTTATTGAGGGCGGCGCTAGTACACAACATTGCTGTGTGGGTGGTAAGCTCTACCGCAATATGTTGGGTAGAGGCAGTTGGTTGTAATATGCTAGGGATGATGGTGATCGGCGCGGGGGTGGCTTGGTTAATGACCAGCGGGCCACTGGGTCGGGCAGACTAGACTGACACAGTAGAAATAGTGGACTTACCTGTGTCTTGCATGGAGTTGGGCCTACGTGGGCCGGTCCCTTTGGTGCCTCGCTGTCTCCGTCTGGTCTGTGCATTGGAATCAGGTTGGGTCCGTCTGGCCTATTCGATGGAGCTGGGCTGAATTCATTGCTGTCCCATCCCAGCAGCAAAACGTAGGGGATCTGTCTCTGCCATCCCCGTATCTACCTCCTGCCCAACGTCACCTCCTGCCAGGCTATGGAAATGGGAACCTGCTCCCTGCAAAACTAGCCGTTGGCGTTGGAGGTCCTCACTGCGCATGCTAAGTGTCGGCTTTGGTTTCGTCCATCGTTGGACCATCGTCCATGGTCCGTAGCCAGTACCGTTGGTCTCACTGGCAGCCATTGCGTGAAACTGTCGTTCCTCCGACCTCGTACCTGCTTCAATGTCCGGACGGCCAGCCGGCGATTCTGGGGTGGTCTGGTTGCGTTAGTTCAGCGGGCACCCGCTGTTGACATGCCCTACGCGTCTGCACACATAGCATAGCTGCGGTAATCCTTCATACGAGACTAGCAGCTTCTCGCCATCCAGGACAACACTCGATCAGATCGGCGAGCTTAAATCAAGCTCAACGGCGACGAGTGCGTATCTTCCCCGTTGCGCCTGTCTCGTAGCCTCATCAATCCGAACTGTTTTGCCCACCATGTTACCGAGTGCTGTGAGTATCATCGGGTGATAACGTGCGATTGGAAGCTCAGGGAAATGGATCCAAACGATGGCGCTGTTAACGATTCCTTGTGACGGCCTGAATTCGGGGGACCACCGCTGCACCGCCAGTACGTTTCCGAAGATGCTCCACGGTCCCGCTGTTAATGCATGGTAGTAATCCGCTTTGTTCACGAACTTCATAAGGTAGAAAGCATTCTCCTGATCGACTAACTTAATCGGACCGCGCGGCTGCCACAAATTCAGCAGGCGGTGGCGCATCAGTCGAAATCCGATAGTGCTGCCCAGGAGCTTGACAACCACGGTCTTCTCCTATTGCTTGTCCAGTTGCTCCTTGAACCGTGTGGAGAGGGCGATGCCTTGTCCTGCCTCGTCATGCACATGCAGAATATCCCCTTCTTCCAGTTCCACGTACTCCTCTTCTGGCCAGTCCGCCGCATCTGCATTGTCGTCCTCCCAACGTGATCCTGTCAACACTACACTCTAGGAACGTTCAGGAGGCGTTGATGGATCGTCAGCTTCAGTCCGACTGTGTTTGGCGTTTTGTCCCTCATGGACGAGGGCCGCCATGGTGTGCTCTCGATCGCTACCAGAGGATCGATGCTCCAGCGCTGTGTGATTCCAGCTTCGGCTGCTTCTTCGCGTTGATCATAACTTCTGTTGCAATCCAGCAAAAAGCTTCAAACTTTCTTCGTACGTTTGGTAAGTTTTGATTTTGTTTTGGCTGTTTCTACGTGGGTATTAGTTGGTTGTCTTCTCAACTTCACTGAAGCCTCTCTTCTTCTTTCTCTCTTTCTTTCCTTCATTCACGTTTTTGGGTCTTCTTATTTATAAGACAACCTTTTCCTCTTCCCATTCTACCCTTAATGGGTGAGAAAAGTCCACCTTACCCTTCCTTTAATGCCTTAGTGCTTCTAACCTTAAGTAATCTACCCAAAATACGCCTTTATGAATTTTTTTCTACCTTTAATTCAACTAACCCATGAAACAAATTCTACTAACATAGGCATAAATAAATAAAAACATTCGGGGGCCAACATGCCACAAGTTGTGTAAGGTTAAGTAACTGAAGCTCTTTGTTGTTTCTTTTCGGATTGTCTGGTCTTTACCAAAAGCTACTGAACCTTCATCACCGAAACACTAGTTTGATTCTTATATCAGTATTGTACTTTACAACATAAAAAATTTAGTCCAGTTGTTACATTGCTGCCCTCTAGTCTTGTTTTTTAGCCATCACCAAAACCTCATTGCTGGAGATTTATTTTTGCTTTCACCGAAGGTTACTGTTAGAGTTTTTGTTTAAACAAGGTTAGTAAAGTTTTAACTTTTAGAGTTTTGTGAATGATTTTGATGATGTGTTAAAATTGGAAATAAATACATGCATGAGTTAGATGATGTTTTATATGCTAGAATTGATCACATGCATGAGTTGTGTGTGATACTAATACGGTAACAGTGATGAAAGATGTGTTGATAGTATTGTGCAATGGAAGTGTAATACTGATCGCATGGGGTTTGTTCAGAAAGTGTTTTAGAGGATTTGGTGAGATCTTAATATAGAAGGGAGTTAAATGAAGTGAAAGCATAGATGAAAGTGAAAAGAAAAGTATCAGATGAAAGATAGGAATTTACAGTAGAGAGAGAAAGTTGAAAATGGTTTCACATGCATGCATTGGTTTTTAGTGTTTGATATAAACTTGATTTTGAGTTGTGTTGAGAATGAGTTCAAATGATCTGGAAGTGAAATAAAGTGGTGAATGTAAGTGAATAAATCTGGCAAGAAAGAATGAAAGAGAAAGAAGAAAACACAGCAGGTCGTGATCATGACTCTGTTGAAGAACAAAGGGAGTCACGATTGACTATTTAAAGAAGGAAGTCACGATTGCGACTCTGAAACTTTTTTTTATTGAACTTTTTATTATAACTTCTTCTCCTGACATCCAATTGACATGGGAATTAAACCAATGGACTCTTAAGACATTAATCTTCATCTTCACCAAAATTCAAGACTTTTTGAAATGGACTGTTTAAAGAATTTAAGTTAGAAATATGATTGCACTAAAGTATAATAACTACGTTGGTTTTACTGAACATTATTTGGTATTCTAATTATATATTGATCTGTAGTTTCCAGATGGAGTGATTCATTATTTTAATTAAACTAGAGATATAAGGCTACAAATTTTATGAAGAGATTAAATTCTAATTCTGCCTCTAAGAATTTCAAAATCTGATTTAAATTTGGGATAAGAATTCTGTTGAAGCTTAAGAACAGTCAGAAATCTTTTGAGTATAACTTTCAGTATACTAAATTAAATTGGATGATATTAGAGTCCTTAGAAACGTAAGACATAGAGGAACAATTATCTAGAAGAGAGTGTTATAGAAATACATCATTTTCTAACTCTTATTGATTATGCAAAGTTGACCCAAATGAGGTGCTTCTGGCAAAAGCTAGAATAGAAATTGAATGTATGAAATTTGGAACTTTTGAGGTACAATTGATGTTTACATCAGTTTAGTAAGGAAATATACTTGAGAATTTGTCAAGAACATACATCATACATATTCATTATACATGAATGAATTCTTAATCATACACAATAGTAATTTGTATATGGGTTAATTGTTATAGAGGAATGCACAGAGCAACCACTTCCAAATATTGTCGGGACTTTGAGGCAATAAACAATAAGGGGGCTTTTGTGAGTCATCATAGACGATTACACCTTACTTTGTTCTGCTTATTGAATTTGGTTTATGCTAATTATGTTCTGAATTTTGGACAATGATTGTCCGAGGCATTTAATCTATGTTTATATCATTAGAAGTGCTACTTACATGTGAATATGATTGACTACTTGCTTTGCACATGAAATGTCTGAAATGAATTTGTTTTAGTTTTAAAACTGTTGAGTCCTAGTTATGGGTAAATTGACATGCCTAGAAGGGTCTGCGGCTACTCCTGTGACACTTTGGTGTTGAGACTTCGGTCTCTCCTGTGACACTTCGGTGTCGAGACTTCAGTCTCTCCTATATAATTCCTATTACCCGCTCCTGTAAATGGCTTATCAGTCATCTGATTTTGTGTTCTGATATATGTTTGATTTTGACATAAACAAAATTGTATTTTGATTTTGAAGGGTTTATACCCTCTTTTGATATTCAACTCTGTTAACTATAAAATCTGTTCTAAATTGCATTATGTATGTTTTATTGTTAAACAAATATGTTAATGAATGCTTATGCTATTACATGATTTAGTATGATGAGTTATCACTTTATATATAGATTAGTTATTATTCACTAAGCTATTTGCTTAGCATGGTAGATTTGCATCGTGTAGGTTCAGAACGAGGATTATAAAGATTGGGATGAGTCAACCGCAATGGCCAATGGAGTCCGAGTCTTGTTTTGATAAAAAATGTATTTTGAATATATTTTGGCTTATTTATAAAATGAATGATTCTGATTTGTTGTAAGTTTTTGTAATAACTATGTTTCAAGTTGGTTTCGGTTTTTGAAACAAATTTGCACTAAGCTCATGCGATATGATATATGTTTGTTCTGAATTGCTTCCAATGGAAGATTTTTGAATGTTATGTTTCCATAAAATGTTTTTTTTTGTACTGTCATGTGTGGCATCCATCTATCCTCCTAGGGGGTATTTAGGCGTCATAATACAAGTTTCCTTCTTATTTGTGGCCCACAAATCACTATATAAGATTCCTTTTTATCATCATAGTGTTTGCTTTTTAGAAAGTTGTTTACTTTTTCAAATTAGCTTTGTTAAAGGTGTGATGATTGTACTTAAAGTTACTTTCTTTTTTAAAAAAAAGTTGTAATGAGTGTGTCTCTAGGGAGTTTTACGTTTATACCCTTACTTCACTTATAAAAGCAAGGTTTCTCCTTCATTGTAAGTAGGCTTAGATCTGTATAAACATTAGTATTTCAATGAATGTTTGTTTGAATGTTTTCCTTTCTCTCTAAGTTTCTCCTCTCCCAAAAGCTTAAGTCTTGAGTGCATGTAACTGCAAAATTTACTTATCCATATCCTCTTTGAAAAAAGGCTGAATTTTTCATAAGTGTACCTTTAAAAAAGAATGAGGATATCTCAAGCCTTTGAATGCATTCCTGCAAGTTTCCTCTTCTAAAAATCGATACACAGGTACTATTTCTCAAAGAAGCTATTATCTTCTCCAAGCTTGATCTTAAAGCAAGATTTTGGCAATTGGATGTTCGCCCTATTGAACGGTACAAAAATGCACTCTGCATTCCTAATGAATAATACTAATGGACTTTTATACCATTTGGGCTTAAAATCTCCCATCTCTATTTCAAAGAACTATGACCAAGATCTATTAGCCTAACCTCAACAGTGCAATCATTTACATCGATGAAATTCTTCTATTCCCAAAGAACCCATGAGGAACATCAGGCCTTACTATAGTAATTCTTGGATCTTACTAAACAGTATTGTATTATGCTTTCAACCTCTAAAAGCATCATTGGTACAATAGAAATTGAATTTATGGGTATGCATTTCAAAGATGGATTCTACCAGCCTGGTCTACATATTGCATAAGAGCTGTTACACTTTCCTGATAAACATCTTACTGTTAAACAAATGCAACAATTCTTTGGGATTGTTAATTACATCTGTGAATTCATACCACACGTGGCAGGCTACACTCCATGCTTATTAAGTTACAGAAAAAGAATCCACCACCTTAGACTACAAAACAAATGAAGGTTGTCCAGCATCTAAAGCATATTTGTCAAGACCCTCCACCTTTAAAGATTCCTGATAAGGGACAACACATTTTATAAATAGATGTTAGTGACAATTATTGAGATGATGTGCCTCTCGAAGAAATCAATGGTAATCATTATTATTGTGGTCACACAAGTGGAAAATTTCGATCCTCTGACTGCCATTATCACATCAGCTCTAAAGAAATCCTAGTTGTTAAAAGAGACATTGAAAAGTTTGCTTTCCACCTCACACCTTTTCACTTTGTCATTGAAATGGATAACACTTCCTTCCCTAAGATTCTTGATCAACCCAAGAAACATCTTCCCAATATTCAATAGCTATGTTGGTAGGAATGGTTTTCTGGCTATAAATTCTCCATTTGCCACATCAAAGGTCCGCACAATACACTTGTTGATTTTCTTTCTTGGCCCACTAAACCTATCTTGTTTCTTTCAAACTCTCTGCATCATTTGATTCCTCTATTCTTGGATAATGGAGTTTCCTATGTTTGTAAGACATAGAAAAGAGACCTCTCTAAGTCATTCTGACAGTTCAAGTAATCCAGACTCTTCGTCCAATTTACAATCATGGCATGAACCAATCCGTGACACCTAGTGCATCAGATGCCTTCATTATGGGACTAGTCTTTTTAGGAGTTTGCTTTTACTTTTGAGTCTTTTAATGAAAGAGAATCTTTTTAGCCCACAAATCGCTATGCAAGATTCCTTTTATCATCATACTATTTGCTTTTTAGAAAGTTTACTTTTTCAAAGTAGCTTTGTTAAAGGTGTGATGATTGTATTTAAAGTTGCTTTCTTTTTTAAAATTGTAATAAGTGTGTCTCTAGGGAATTTTACGTTTATACCATTGCTTTGCCTATAAAAGTAAGATTTCTCCTTCATTGTAAGCAAGCTTAGATCTGCGTAGGCATTAGTATTTCAATGAATGTTTGTTTGAGTTTTTTCCTTTCTTTGTAAGTTTCTCCCTCTCCTAAAGGTTTAAGTCTTGAGTGCATGTTACTATCTATCATTATACAGAGACAAGTATGCTCTATACTCGATTCTTCTGAGGATCTTGTGTATCAAAAAGTCTAAGAAGACAGTCCATAATTGCATAAAACAATTTATTTGAGAGATTATAGTTAATAGGGAAAGAGTGTAGGTACTATTGCGACTATTGTTTTAAAAGGGGAAGAATAGTTGTGAAGAGTCTAAGATTCTTAAGAGGAAAGATGAGAGTTATATGCTCGTGGAGACAAGGGCTTTGTTGACTTGTCCATCATACCTGGAACTTTCTAATAGTCACAAGGTTCCCATGTTGTTCCATAATAGTCTACTAGACACTGCAGTAGCCTATTTTTTGAATTTGGTTAGTTGATGGTCTACCTAAAGGTGTTGTTTTAGCTAGTTGGTTGTTGTACTTTCCCTGTGTGCCCTTCGAGGTCCCCGGTGTGGTATTAGAGCCATCTTTTGTGTCATAGCCAATAGTAGCATTGTCTCCTGATAAGAGTGAGTAGGGAGAGAGCCCATAAGATATGGAAACACTACTAACTGAACCTGTTCATTTGTCTTCAACTTTGTCTATGTTTAGTTTACCTTCTAGTGTAAAGCGTGTTTTGCCTAATCGTATACAAAATTTAGTAGAAATTACTTATGGTCCTTTAGAAAATCGTGTTTGTGAGTCTTCTTTACCTTTGTTAAGTCCGTACTGTATATATTCTCATCGCCGTTTTTAGACAAGGAGTATACATACTATCTTGTTTATGTCTCGACTAAAAGTTAAGGAAATCATCTAGAGTTCCAGATTGGAACAGTGTGGTCTCAAATCTACTATAGTATAACAATTCCTGAAGCTCGAGATACCAAAGGAAATGATCTCTCTTTGAAGAGAACACAACCATACACATCTTCATGTGGGGTCTATACGTCTTGTTCTCACACTTCATGGAAGAAATGGAATAGCTACAACCAGGATTTCTCTTCTACACACTGCTTACACAAGCCTTGATTGGTACCTTTCTAACTATTCTCAATAATGGAAGTGTCATCTTGTCAATAACACCTGATTTCAACATTAGGTTGGATGATCCCACTTTGTCTGAATGACTTCAAGTTCAGATCCATATCATTATAGAAGATTAAGATCCTACAGCCATCATGCCTACTTTACATCACCAAATGATCTATTTTCTGCAAAATTATGCTTTGGACCTCAATTTTTCAAATTCTGCTTCGAATGCTCTTTACATAGTTACTAATCGTTCTAATAATTAGACTACTATTATCTAGATCCTGAAGCAAGTAACAACTGTGGAGCTTGAAAAACTAATGCCTACTGAATGGATCATTAGTTACCAGAGGGTGTTCCATGCACCTCATCGACACTCTTTTTATTATTAAAGGATGGAACGGTAAAATCCATCCATGCAAAGCGTAATGAATGTCTAGATGGAAGTTCTACATCTAGGGCTATTTTTCTGATCCAATCCGTATTTTCATATACGGAAGGTAAATCTGGTCCTCCTATTCATTATTTAAAATCTAACGGAGATCCCGTTTATATTAGCCATCATTGTGGACATTTTGTATGGGATGTTGACCCGACTATGTGCGAACCTGACTATAAAGTCTATCTCAATGCTGAGTTAGAAAGTGATGATGATGAGCGATATGCCAGAAGACGAAGGAGGAAGAAAAAGTCTAAACCTCGTTGTATGCCTTCGCAATAGTATCATCCATATAAGGATGATTCAGATCCAGATGATTCCAACAAATCTAGTCATCTAACTATTGAATGATTTATACTAAGATCTCCTCGTGAGATACTGAAATCTTCTACCTATCAACCAAAGCTAACAATTCTTATTATGACCCCTACTCCTATTCCTTGCATGATGATTAACCCATATGAGGAAGACTTTCCTTCTCTACACTGGAGTACCTATGAAACAACTAGGGTTATCTTTAGCCCTTATATTTGAGCCGAGCCATAGGAATAACTTAATAAGGAACACTTATTTCTAATCTTTTTGATGAAGTTCTAAACTGGCAGACATCAAATGTAGTAGCACATAATAAAGCCCTTTGAGGAATTGATTCCAAGCTTGATGGAATCAGTCCACAGACTCATACTACTCAACATAAATTAGATGCCATCTCTAAGTAGATCTAACAACTGTACCACTAATACAAAGCTCAGATCCAACAACTTGATGGTGATCTTCGACATTACATTGCTACGCAGTATTTTAAACCTGACTTCAATGTCAAAACTAAAGAAATTAGCAAGATACTAAAGAATTGTGCAATAAATGGAAGCTGATATGCAGTCTGCACAGTCTAAAGCCTTATATGGCTCATCCTCTTCAGTATTTCCAAATACACAGACAATATACACTCCTCCTTTGTTTTAGACGTATCCAAAATAAGTTGACTATTTAAAGGTTTTCTAATTCAATTATCCGTTGATCAGACAACATATCCATCCTCAAGCAGCTTAAGCAAAACCTAAAAAGCGAAAACCAAAGCCAAAGCCTGAAAAACTCTATGAGCCATCTGTTGGTAGTGTGCCCTAGGCCAATGGATATTTGTGATTCATGTATTAACAATATGACTTGTTAATAATATATTATGAGGTATTCCTTTTATATATACATGCATGTCGTTTATGTAATGTGATTTACGA
>JAOSBN010058596.1:0-14002 GCA_027563595.1 Erythroxylum suave | reverse complement strand
AATACAAATTAAAAAGAATAATAAGAACTTCTTGAACTTGTTAAAAGAGTATTACAAAGTTTATATGAAAATTGTTATGAAATCAAATTGCAAATTACTTCTATAAAAAAATGTTTAATAACATAAATAAACTAAAGTAAAAGGTTAGAGTATAGATGCTGTGATTTTATACTGGTTTACCCCAAACCATAGGATACGTCCAGTCCTCAGAGTTCGTCTGAGTGTTTTATTATACTTCAAACAATTACAAGTATTCTTTCTTTCCTTTCAGAGCCTCTTCAGGTCTCTTTCACAAAGTATTATCTCTGCTAACGTAGCCTCTTCAGGATCTTAGTCTTTTCTCTCTCTTACTAGAAGGATAGCGTGAGCTTTTGTTACAGTAAGATTAGCTCTCTAATAATCGCACTACTAACTTTTCAAGTAAGCACTAGAAAGCTCAAGGATCAAAAGTTTTTTTCTAATAGTTGTAGGATTCGTCCCCTTTTTTTAAAATATCTTCGACTACGACTAGTATTTATAGTCTCAGTCTCTAACTGCTTCTTAATCCTTGATAATCGCTTCTTGAATCTTGAGAACTGTTTCTTAATTCTTGAAAACCGCTATTTAGTTGAGTTCTGTAACTAACTTCAACTAAGCAACCGTCCTATATATTGACGTAACTTCTTCTAAGTATCGTCTGTGTCTTGCAATTCTTCTCTGCTTTGCGCTTCTTCTGTGTTTGTACTTCATCTGTGTTTTGTGCTTCTTCTATCTTTTGTACTTCGACTGTGTTTTGCATTTTGTCTATGTTTTGCGCTTCTTCTGTGTTTTTGTAGTTTGCCTGTGTTTTGTGCTTCTTCTGTCTTTTGTACTTCGACTGTGTTTTACACTTCGTCTGTGTTTTGCGCTTCTTCTGTGTTTTGTACTTCGTCTGTGTTTTGTGCTTCTTCTGTCTTTTATACTTCCACTGTGTTTTGCACTTTGTATGTGTTTTGCGCTTCTTCTATGTTTTGTACTTCGTCTGTGTTTTGTGCTTCTTTTGTCTTTTGTACTTCGAGTGTGTTTTGCACTTCTTCTGTCTTTTATGCTTCGACTGCACACTTAACACACTTGTCAAAACGTTCATTTGTTTCTAACATTATTATTATTAGTTTGTCATCAAAATTAAAACATCATAAAGTCCTCCTGACTTAACATATATCTCCAAGCTAATTGATCTAGTGTATTGTTATCCCTCACTGGTAAGAAAACGGTCAACTTGGACAATCTATCAATAATTACCCATATGGCATCATATTGCCTCAAAGTTCTCAACAAACTAATAATAAAATCCAAAGTACTCCTCTGCCTTTTCCACTCTGGAATAGGCAGTGACTGCAACTTACTAACTGGAGTCTGATGGTCTACCTTGTTTTGTTAGCAAGTTAAACACTTAGCCACAAATTTAGTCACTTGCTTCTTCATCCCTGGCCACAAAAATTGTTGTTTCAGCATATTATAGATCTTGCTAGTGCATATTATACATCTTGCTAGTACCAGGATGCATAGCATAGGCTACTGTATATGCTTCCTCCAAAATGTCCCTTCTCAAGTCATCTACATTAGGTACACACAATCTTGACTTCAACCACATTGTATCATTCCTCAATTCAAACTCAAAACTTGGTTTCACTTTAAACTTCTCAATAAGCTTTGCAAAATCTAGATCCTTACTTTGAACTTTTCTGGTCATTGCAAGCAATACAAGTCTCAGCTTCAATGTAGCCATCAATGCTTCATTCTGCCCTAATTTTAACTCAACATTTAATGCTCTCAATTACTCTAGGTTAGGCAATCTCAATAATTGTACTTGAGCCATACTTCTATTGGATTTTCAAATTATATGTATTAACTACAATATTAGCTTTACCTAGATGATACTCAATTGTACAATCATAATCTTTCAGCAATTATATCTATCTCCTTTGTCTCATTTTCAACTCTTTCTAACTCAACAGATATCTTAAACTTTTATGATTAGTGAATATCTAAAATATCTCACCATATAGATAATGTCTCTAAATCTTCAAAGAAAATACTACTGCAACAAGTTCTAGAACATGTACCAGATAATTAAACTCATGAGATCTCAACTATCTCGATGCATATACAATTACTCTACCATGCTGCATTAATACACATCTTAATCCCTTGTGTGAAGCATCACTATACATTGCATATCCTCCAGATCTAGATGGAATAGCTAACACTGGTACTATAGTTAACCGATGTTTTAGCTCCTTAAAACTTCTTTAGCAATCATCATTCCATCTGAATGGTATATTCTTCCTCAGAAGTTTTATCAAAGGGCCTGAGATCAAAGAGAACCCCTGAACAAACCTTCTGTAATAACCGGCTAATCCGAGGAAACTCCAGATTTTAGTAACATTTCTTAGAGATTCCCACTTCATAAGTGCTTCTACTTTCGTTGGGTCTACTTGAATGCCTTGTCCAGACACAATATGACCCAATATTACTACTTAATTAAGCCAAAATTCACACTTACTAAATTTTGTGTACAACTGTTTCTCTCTCATTGTCTGTAGGACCAACCTTAAATGCTTTGAATGTTCCTCTCTACACTTCGATCACACCAAAATATCATCAATAAACACAATTATGAAATGATCTAATTAAGGTTGAAATACCTTATTCATCCAAAGCCGTAGAAGTTGTTGGAGCATTTGTCAATGTAAACGGCACCACTAAGAACTCAAAATGCCCATATCTAGTTCTGAATGCACTCTTTGGTACATTAAACTTAGCTATCTTTAACTTATAGTACCCTAATCTCAAATCTAACTTAGTGAACACCTGAGCTCCCTGTAATTGATCAAACAAATCATTTGTCCTCGATAGAGGACACTTGTTCTTCACTGTCACCTAATTCAACTGTCTATAATCAATACACAGTCTCAGAGTCTCGTCTTTCTTCTTTACAAACAAAAATGGAGCTCTCCAAGGTGACATATTGGGCTTGATAAAAGCCTTTTCCAACAACTCCTGTAACTGGTTCTTAAGCTCTTTATGTTCCACAGGTGCCATCCTACATGGACGAATGGATATAGGAGCGGTACCTAGAACAAAGTCAATGGTAAACTTTGTTTCCCTTTCTGGGGGTAAACTACATAATTTAGTGAGAAACATAAGTAGAAAATCCCTATCAGTAGGAATATCTTGAATGGTATGTTCATTTCAGGTATCAACTACGTGGGCCAAATAGGCCTCACATCTACCTCGAATTAGTCTCAAAGCACTCATGACTACCTCCTTAATGTAACAATTCATCACAGGCCTATGTGCAGTGAGCCAATCCATACCTAAAATGAGGTCTATCTCTCTCAACTACAATATTATTGTATCGACTTTCATCTCTACCTGATCATTCCAAATAATACACCCTTTTCAAACCTCTCCAATCATTGTGGTACTACCTATTGGTTTACTCACTTCTAAGCCATATTTCAACATCTATCTCTCACAATGCAGTTTAGTTGCCAGATGTGATGTGATGAATAAATGTTTAGATCCTGGATCTACTAATGCAAATGCTTCAAAATTAAAAACATCTAATATATCTGCAACAACATTTCGGGAGTTTTGTGTCTCCTGACTAGTAATGGTATATATTCTAGCCTAAGACTGCATCTGATTACTCCGCACCTTAGTGTTGATAGTAGGCCCTATTTAGTGTGTTCTACCTCTACCTCTGCCTCTCTATCTTACTCCACTAGCTCTGTCCTACTGAACAATGGTCTCAATTACTGATCCTCTTCTCATTCCAGACTATGGACCCAAAGTCTCAGGACAATCTCTAATTTGATGCTCCAATAAAGCCAAAATGAAAACAAGTTCCTGATAATCTCCAATATTGTCTACTAGGTTTCTTGCCACAGTGCTCATAACTTGGCATTTGTTATGGCTGCCCTTCTGTCTCTTGTCCTCTACCTCTGCCAACTTGAACATAACCACCTCTTAGTCTAAATCCCGATTGTCTCAATCTAGTATGAGATCGAGATGATCTTTTATGACATTTACTGAAACTCCTACTCCTCTCTATATTCTCCTTGAACATTTTTCAACAACTGTTCAATTCTAATCAAGGCAGCTCTTAACTCAGTGAAACTGCTCAAATAAGCGATGGTTAACCTCATCCTTACCTCCATATTTAACCCATCTTCAAATCGTCTACACTTGTCTTTCTCAGTTGGAATCAATATAATTGCATATCCCATTAATTCATTAATTCTTATCTCATAATTAGAAACTGTGAGACTACTTTATTTCAGATCCAAAAACTCTTTCATCTTCCTAACCAAATAGATATTGGGCATATAATTCTCTCTAAGCACCTTCTGAAAATCTTCCCACTTCAGTCCAAAAGGTCGGGTGGAACTGCCCGGAACAATCTTGCACTACTAATATGTTGGACCTTACAGAAGTGAGACTACATATTCAATCCTTTCATCTAATTTATAGTCTATCTAATCAATCACCCTTTCAGTTCTCTCTAGCTAACCTTCAGCCTCAGCAGGGTTCGTGCTTCCGTAGAAGTCCATAGCCCCTACTTCCTAAGCTTATCATACCTCCTCTCTCTCTTCTTAGAAATTTTTGGAGGCATTTGTGCAAACTCAGGTATAGGAGACTCCCTACTAGCTCCTTCAGACTCTAAGTCAGCTAACTCTCCAACTTGATCTCCAATAGTGGATGACCTATATTAAAAATAATTGTGATCATTATTCGAGTCTCTAACTATAGATCATGTCTAAATGTTCTTATATGTCCCTATGGATGCCAAACCATGCTCTGACATCAAAATTGTAACTCCCCACTACCATAGAGTATGTACTCGAACATCCACACATTTCAGAACATACCTTATGACAATGGCATGTTTGAGCAATCATATTCACTCATATGGCATCATACAAAATAACAAAATACTTAAAAAACTCAACTCCTTATTTCATTTACTAACGTAATTTATATTGTAGTTATTAAAACAAATATTTACATCATCATAAGCATCTAAAAGTTTACATCTTATTTTACAAAAAGTCCTACATGACAAAAGAAATTACATAAATACAATCTACAACTCCTCGGATGTTAGCTAACCAACCTTTGAGTTGTTTCCTAATACGAAAATGTTCTTTTAGAGTGTTTTAGGAATTAGGTCTCATCTCTCATACCTAAAAAATTACATTGCAATTTTAATGAGTTTTGCAAACTTAGTAAGTGAACCATCCGCAATGTGCTCACTCATTCAGAACATCAAACATTTCAAATATAAATCAAATACATGATATTTATCAACTCAACAATCCATCATGTTTTACACTTATTTCATATGATATTTTCAAAAGAATTGAATCATATTATCAAATGTTCACAAATATGACATATCACAATATCATCACAATTCAGAAATTTTTTCACAATCATATATGTACAAATGTATATGCATATGAGACTCCACTTTCATTGTTATTTCATTGCAATCGAGTGTCTTTGACTATCCCATATCCCTTGTGGATATCGGGCTCTTTTCAGATATTGTCTCATACCCATTGTGGATATCAGGTTTATTAATCACAAAGTTAGTGGTTGTACATGCACGTTTTTTATCTTTAAGCTCTTTCAAACTAGCCACTCTAGTCACAACACCTTTATTTGATCATGTATATTAATGTAAGCATCAAATCTGAAATTATTCCATCAATAACATTTATTTATGATGCATAGCTAGATTCACATGTTCAACGGATCTCTGTACAACATTCAACATTTTTGTTTAGTAAACAGATATCTTTCAGATTCATATGCAAACATAGCAGTCCCAATACATTCCTAAATTTCAAACTCCTAAGACTATTAATATCTAGAATTATCTCAATCAAGTCATTAGCAGTTCAATAACTGAAAATTAAACAAAAATAAGTCAATCCTGGTAAGAACATCTATGTTGACTCACAATACACTCCAGATAGCTATTGCCATGACATCCTGGCAATGTCCAATTGTTGCTGTTCTATTTGCAATTGTAAACCATGCAAAAATGCACACATTTACACATTACTAAATTTCTCAATCTCATAAGTATTCAACCATACACATATGTATATGTGATATGTGTAATGTATGCTCAATGACAATCCCGGGTATGTATCCTTAATTTACATCTCATGATCATTTACACAATATCACTTGGATATAATAAATATGTAATTAGGTTTATATCTTGAAATAAGCTTGACTATTCTAATTTCATTAGCCATTCATTCATTAAACCTTTTCTAGCATTATAAATATTCACAAAATTTCCCAATTCTCATTCATTCATTCTTAATGCATTATTCATATCTGTTGGAATACATTTGCATTCATATGAACATCTTCATTCCTTTGATAGTCCTTCATTTCGAACATAGATACATTGTTATCAAACAATCTTTTTCATAAAGCATAATGTCAATTATCAATCAAAATTTATAAAACATTTAACCAACTTTTCCAACATCAAATTAGGTTCATTTTAAGCTTTAAACGAGTCCAAATGTATCATAGTAAAGTACCTTGTCCTTAATTGGTTTAAGATTCAAGCAAAACAACTTTTTCTTCACTTCCATACAATTCCCACAATCGTGTATGGCTTCCCTCGATTGTGGAATGGGTTATCCGAAAGTCCCCGTCCATTTCCTTCATTAGTTTTCCATATTTTGACATCTTTATACCAAATTCAAAACATGAACTTATTAGTCCATCAATTATATCTTAATTATACCTTAAATATACATTAATTCCTCAGAAGTATCATCTCTAATTTAAGTTATTCAATTAATAGCTCCCAAATTATTATGTTTTATGTATCAAAAGTCAAACCAGAAATTATCATACATTATCATGTATCTAGTCTTAGTTTTTTCTCAATTCAAGAACATTATATTAACATCTTTCTTTAGCATAAATCCACCTTCATTGTACTTAAAATCCAGATATAAATCATCCACAAATCACCCTATAACCCATAGCTTTCATAAACCAAGAACAAGTAGAAAAACTTCTAAATTCATTCAACACATTACCAACACACTTCATCATCAACATCTCATGCATTTCATTCCAACTCAAGCATCATTCTTATACTATTAAACATGATATAAAGATCATATTGCTATTTACTTATTAGGTTTCCAACTTAGCTCAAAACATTAAGATAATCTATCCCTACAAGCAGACAAAATCAACACAATTCTAAGGTGAAAATGGATCGATTTTCAATAACAAGATGAAGATAAAATTTAGTTAGCTTCTTGGCTATTTGGTGAAGGATTAAGGTGTGAATTTCATCTAACAATTTGAGTTAGGGTTAAGCCAACATGCAGAGAGAAGATAGGCATTTAAGTATGCCAAATGTCACTCAATTGTAGGCTTAGTCATCCTAATTTTTTCATGTATCAATTTATCTTACCACCTGATATTTTTCCTAGTACAAATGTACATATTAATTGATCAATCTCCCAATTAACAACATTTAATTCCAAATTACTTGTTAGAATCCAATTAAACTAAAATTCAAGACATAACAATTCACAATTCACATCATAGACATTTTAAAATCTTTCATACCCCTGGGGCATATCAATTGGGAACATATGCTAAATTTGTAATGTATGCAAATTATAATTCAAGTGTGTATATGAATGATATGCATGTAATGTAATGCATTTTCATAAATTCACAATGAGATAAGTCATGTGCAATGATCTAAGGTTAAACCCTAAATATGTTTTGGAAACCAGGTATTACACTTATTATATAAAAAAACTTGCTCAATAGGTTGCACCTGTAGATCTATAGAATTAGTTAGGCCCTATAGTTGATTAAGAGCTCACAACTAACTGAGAGACATATCACTAGGAGTTTGAGGCTAAGGATAAAATAGATGGCACTGTAGTGCAGCAGATCAAGGCAAAACATAGGCCACAATTGTTCGATCCAACTAAGAGTTGAAGAATCAAAAGGAAATGAAGATAATAGATATAAATTCATCTTTTTAGGACTTAGTAACTATGATTTCTTTAAAGGATATAACCGACCTGTGAGTGATAGTCACATATATCCACCGTCAAACCCACTCTCTAGGACTGATTTTTCATTATTTTTCTTCTTATATTTTTATCCTGTTTTTAATCTTATTATGTCAGATGTCTCCGAACTTTCTTAGAAAAGTTATTAATAGAAACATAAGTTCAATGGAAACTTGACAAAGCTTGGATCTTATACCTTATAGCATAGAATTCCTATTCCTTTACCCTTTTCTTTCCTTTTTTCAATATTTTTTGTTGTTCTTTCATGCTTTGTATATTAAGGATAATATTCAATTTAAATTTGTTGAAATAAGAATCAATTATTGGAAAATTGTTTTACTTTGAAAACATATTGATTAAGATAATTCACTAAGAATTTGATTCTTTAATGATTTGAAATGTTTAGGCAATTGGTCTTCATTGTTGATGACCATGTGAATTAAATTTCACTCATGAATTTAGAGAATGGAAACTTGATTTTCATTGTGATATTTTTTGTATAATTTGTACATAAACTAAGTGAATGTGATTTCTTTTACACAATTTTATTATCCAAAAAATGAAAAATTATGGATAATTGAGCATTAAGTAATCTCCATCATATCCACTAGTTTTAATTAATAAAAGCTTTTAAGTTAAAGAGTGGTATTAGTAGCCATTTAAGACAATGACTTAGTTTAGTAACTAAGAGTATACATGATAAGGTGTTAACTCTTACATCAAAAGGCTAGGTGATTTTTCAAACAGTTTTTAAATGCTCTTGTATCATCTAAATTTAATGTTTTGTTTTTATATTAATAAGGGGCGTTATTATGTTCAAAAGTTGGAACAAAAATTTCTCATGTATGTTTATCTTATATATAGAGTTGAACTTTGTGAATTATGTTGAAGTTTGAAGAATAATAAATTGAATTATGTTAGCTTATAAACTAATACATGTAACTAATTACTTATCACTTTGATGACCTTTGCGATTGAACAAATGGTGAAAATCTTTAATTTTGTGTCTGATTTGTTTAATTCTTTTTAATTGCTTCTCTGTTGATTTAGGATAATGAAATCAATTTGATCTAAGACAAAAACAAAACTTAAGTGTTAGAAAGTTTGGTATATGCTAGATAGACTTTACTTTAGTAAGATTTTTTATAGCATTATACTTATGTTTTAGGTATTCTCAAAGGATTTGGTACTTAAAATGAGTTTTTTTTCTAGGAATTGTTCTAGCCTTTTTAAGGAAAAAGAGTGAATTTGGAGAAGAATTTAGTCAATTTCGAGAAATTTTAAAAGATATGAAGAAATGACTCAAAACTCAAAAGTAACATGAAACTATGTTATTAGTAATATTCCATCATATCATGTTCTGTTTCTCAAAGAGATCTTTCATGAAGGAAATGTGCCACTTACATGCTACTATGTTCAGGCACATTCTAAAAATGGACATTCTGTTTCTCCAAGCACAACCAATATGCCCTTATAATTAGCCATGTTCAATATAGTAGTAATACGGTTTTGTATTCAATCCTATGTTGAATAAAAGATAAAGCAACGCGAAGTTTATATAGTCATGATTCAGGGTTGTGTTAGGTGTCAAAATTAAGGTTTAATTTATTTAAAAAGAGGTAGTTAGAAGGAGAATTACTTTTTTACTTATAAAAGTTTTGTAGCGAAAGGAATCAATTAGGATCCAATCAAAATAACTAAAGATTAAAGGGCAAAACAATATTGGAAGAGTAAAAAGAATTTCAATAAAAAGTAACAAGAATTTAAAAATTCAAAAACCATAAAGAAGTTTTCTTTATCTTATGTTCTTCCTTGTTTTTGGTTTATTCTTTTTTTCAGGAATAAATTAATTTGGATATAGATCAAATACCAATTGACCTTTGGATGTGATGTTTTGAATTGATATTTTGGTTTAATGAAATTCCTTGTTTTCTTGAGAATTGTTCACATTCTTATATTACTTTGTAGTGAAGGAACAAAATTTAAAGATTCAATAATTAGAATCATATGTTAAGATTAAAAGATAATTTGTACTTTTAGATCAAAACATGAATGTTGAGGGTTGAGTGGGTTACTTGAGGGAAAATTGAATGATTCTCCAAAGAAACTATCACGAGAATTTATGAATCAAATTAATATATTCTTTAGTTGGCTTAAGCAAAAAGAGATTTTTAGTTAATTTGATCTAGTAATAGAGATTGTGTTGCTTGTTATAGAACATAATTGTAACTTAGGAATTCTTATTGAACAAAGGAAATAAAATCATTCTTTAAACTAGATTGAAGTCAAAATATAGTAAAATCTTAGGGAACATCTAACTTAGATCTAATTTATACATAAATTGTTTTAAACTTGGTACGTATTTGAATTTTATATTTTATATTGTTTCATATATCTCCTTTAATTCAATTGTATTTGACAGTGTTAACTAAAGTTATTTTCTTCCTAAATTGAGAGATTTGATAGCTAGAATAGCTTTCTAAATAGTCTTAGGCCTTTTGTATATAAATCATAGGATTTCTCTATAAAAGACATCTCAAATCACTAATAAAAACACTTTTGGTTTCTCTCTGAGTTATTTTCTTCATGGTACTAGAGCCCTATCTAATTTAAAGGCCTATTCTTTCTTCTCAAATTATTTTCTAGCTATTCATTTCTGTCGAAATAATACTTTGATTGAGTTTGTACTCAACCAAAAAAAAGGTATTTTAATCTCATTGCTTACCCAACTTGTTTCAGAATAGACTGATGACCCTCTCTGTGATAGATTCGACATCACCAACTCCTTTACACATCACTACAGACCGTCATCCCTTACTATGCATAAGCCCTATGCGTCAGTCTCTAACCATTTTTTTACCTCGAGTCTTAGTCCACCACAGTCGTTGGCCCCTGTACATCTTCCCGTTGGTGTTTGAACTCCAGTGGCCTGTCGGGAAATTTGTTAAAATCCTCTGTTTGTCTCTAAATCCTATCTGTTACTACTTTTGACATATTTCTTTGTTTGTCCTAAGTGATTCTAAAGAAGATGGGTAGAAAAAAGGTAATTGCTTCTAGTTCTAATAATCCGTCACTTCAAATCAACCCTGTGAAACTTGATGGAACTAATTCTCTTTCTTAGTTAGAATCTTGTTTGTTGTTCATCAAAGCTAGAGGATTATAGGGTTACATTATTGGTGACAGTAAGAGAATCAATGTCAATAATTCTAATTATAATCATTGGGAGTTTGAGAATTTCCTCATGATATCTTGGCTCATCAATTCAATGGGATTGCTCGAATATATTTGTTACTTGACACAACAACAAAGATATAGAAAGTTGCTTCTCTGACTTACTTTCAAATAGGTAATAAAGCCCAAATTTTTTATTTTCTTAACTGCACAACACAATGTGGAGATATGATTGCATTATAGTACTTTGCAGAGCTTTATCAATTGTGACAGGAACTAGATTATTATCAGGAATTTCAA
Source organism: Erythroxylum suave (assembly GCA_027563595.1). Taxonomy (NCBI): domain Eukaryota; kingdom Viridiplantae; phylum Streptophyta; class Magnoliopsida; order Malpighiales; family Erythroxylaceae; genus Erythroxylum; species Erythroxylum suave. The sequence goes on along the minus strand of JAOSBN010058596.1, from coordinate 2,423 downwards.
GTAGAATGCTCAAAAATTGCTACTAAATTCAAAAACTAATAAAGAAATATTGGATGCTTGATTTTTTAACAAGTCTTATCCTAGAATAAGATTATGTAGGACGTACTATACCAGAAAAAGATCCTTTTCCTTCAGTATAGTTTGCACATTCTCTCATTCAATGTAGCATCCCATCTCTCAAATGATTTAGAGATTTAAAGAATTGGACTAATGAGTCTTATGAGTGTCAGCATATAGCATAAAATTGGTATATTTATGACATGAGTTCGTAAGTGTATTCAAAGGCACAACATAAGCATACACACATAAATTGTAAGTTAGAAAAATGACACTCAATTGACATATTCCAGGGTATGAAATTAATATGATATGAAATATGAATATGCTTTTCCAATGTCTTGTGCTTTAGTTTACCAAAAACAAGAATTGATGGATTATAATTAGCAACCTAGAATTGATTTTCATAGTTGGGGGATTGATAAATTAACATGCACATTTGTCTTGGAAAAATTTCAAGTCGTAAGACTAATTGGGACATCAAAAATTAGGATGACTAAGCCTAAAATTGAGTCACATTTGGCATAGTTAAATGTGTGACAAATGAACTAGTAAATGTGTGATAAATGGACCAATTCGTATATGACAAGTGGACCAATCTTGGAGTGACATGTGGACTGATTAGTTGTTGACAAATGGCAACTTAATATGTGGATTAGTGGCAACTAATTAATTAGGAAAATGGCATTACATGCCTTAAGACATATTGTGAGATTAGAGGTTGACACCTAGCATAATGATGGAGTAAATTCCAGCAGCAATGTTTATGTTGTTTCCCTCACCTATATCCATTGAAATTGCTCCAAATTTTCTTTATATTTTGGTCTTATCCCTAGCTAAAGTTTTGAACCAAAACCATATCTAAATCCTTCATTAAATTTCCAAGAAACCATCTAGAATTGATCATCTTATTACTGTCCGAAAATTACCTTGTTCTCACTTTAAGTTTGTATTAATTTTGCTTGCTAGGAATGGTTAGTTACAATAGAATTCTGAGTTGAATCTTAATATATAGATATCCAAATGGGATTATTTTTAATTTAGATTAAACTAGAGACATATGGCTATAATTTTCATGAAGTAATTGAATTTGAATTATGTCCCCAAGGGCTTTGAAGTTTGGGTTGAATTTGAATATAGGTTGCTATCATTGTTTGAGAATAGTCTGTAGTATTTTGGGTATAACACTAAAAACAATTAAGCAAATTGTATGATCTTTAGTTTATTATAAGCTGAAGTCATAGTGGAACATTTTTTTAGAATAACATATTGCCTAGGCACCCAGTTTCTATATAAAATGACCATAAACAACTGACCCAAAACCTGTCTTGAGAAAATTTGGAAAATGTTGGAGTTACATAAATATAGCTAGTGCCCTGGAAATCAAATGTATTTACATGTACCTTAATCTTCTTTAGTTACAGTTTTGTAATGGAAATATTTATTATTAATAAAATAAAAGAGTTTGGTTTTAATGAGCATTATATATCTAGTCATAAGGTACCAAGATTCTTTTGTAAGTAAAATACATATACATAGAGATGTATATGAAACATGTATATTATTAGAATCTAAATTAATGGATTCACAGTTGAATAATCAAGTTGGTTGCTTGATTATGGTTTAGACTGTAATCTTGCGATTTATCTCTGTGTAAGTAAAGGAGTTTACTTTAAGGGAATGATGAGTTTCATATCATGATAGTAGTTAATTATTGGTAATGGCATTATTAAATGAATCTAGAATCAAGTATGTTTTAAAGAAAAAAGTGGGTCGTTACTTCATTCTTAAAACATACAACTTAAGCATTCGCTTATTATGAACCATAATCTTAATAAGTGGTGAACTTGTATGTGTTTCATTATAATTCTTGATATGATAGGAATGGATTTTTACAGAGTATTAATCCAATGTCTGAATGTAGTGATATCATCAGTTCTAGATGCTTTAAGGAGATTTGGTGATTAAACTGGCGCTAGTAGTTTGATGGACTAGCTACCCATCAATTCTTAATACCAAAATGAGATCTTATGTGTTAATCACCATATAAAGTAAAACGAGAGTTCTAGAAGGAAAAATCAAGATAAGGGCAAAACGATAATTTTACCCTTTGTTGTGCAGATGGCTATAATAAGGTTTTGAATAGGGTTTGCAATTAGACATAAAATATGTGTTCTCATAATATTTAATAGTTCAAGAGTTCAACTAATTGTGTTTAGTGTAATGACATTTAGTTAATAAGCTAGAATTAATTCTAATAAGATTAAATTAATTCTAGGCTTATTGGAGGTGAATTATCAAAGTCCAATAAGATTCCCCACTTGGCTTCAAGGAAGGTTATCAAGCTAAGTAAGAAATATAAATGG